>JAKGSA010001374.1:0-60166 GCA_033558755.1 Philaethria dido
AAGGTTTTATATGTAGTTTGCGCAAATAAAGTCGCGGGAGAAACCTAGTAATAAATATACAAAGACTAAGAATATTGTACGTATTACTAAGGTACTAACCAAGCATTTACTATTTAATATAAGGAAATCCTATACTATGAATCTAAATCTAGCTTTAAATACAAGATCTAACATTCCGTCTAGACTCGATCCAGACGTAATATGCATCTACAAAGCAGACGCCATCCAGTCAATGATGTTATTGAATAACCTTAATAACATTATGTCAGAGCTTCAGCCTTTACAAAGGAATACCTACGTAGAGTAGAATTTCACAGGTAAGGAGTAAATCGAATTCTATCCTCTATGACGCCAATTATGGCTTAATGGTAAAGCTTGATAGTGTTATCGCGAAGTTTGTAGGTTCGATTCCCGCTCGGAGACTTGATTGAAAAATTATATATATTTTCCTCGATCTGGTAATATAAATCGTGGTATTGAGCTTCGGTACTCAACGCGTAGTATATTCTTGAAAATTAAAATTTGGGACGTAACTTAGGACCTAGGCGCTAAGGAAATATTTCTCAAAAAATCCTATCGGAGCGGAATTTTACATTTTACAGACGAAATTGCTAAAAATTGTAATGAAGATAGTACAGGTAGGATCATAAAATTCACGAAAACGTAGTTGCGGGCGACAACTCATACAATTTAAGGATTCCACTTACTGAGATATGAATAAGAATTAAGTGAGAGGCATTTTAAGTATATCTTAATAATATGCTTTAAAACTATTTTATAAATTAACAAAAAAAATGTTTGAAATGACGTTTGTTCCATTATAATATTTCTTTTTAGCATGAATAAATTAGATTAAAACGCGGTAATGGATGCTATCACTCAATAGCACCTCTAAATACAAAGGCGTAACGTATCAATTATCTCTACAAGGTAATCTATACATTTATAAATACTAGTAACCATTGACGCGTTAACAACGCGTTGCCTAACAACGTATATGTCATATATACATAGCTTCACGCTGTATCTCGCATATAGCAGGGTAGGCAGAGGGAACCTAGTGTTAAGACACTCCGTTCCCCACTTTCCGCCGAATTGAGGCATCTGAGTGGCGAAACTCAACGCCGCGCTGTTTCTTGTTACCAAACCCAGGAAATGAAAAATTCCATTGCCTGGCGTGGGAATCGACCCCACAAACTGTCGCGTTTACAGTCGCACGCTTGTGCCCCTGCGCCACGTATATGTCACTTTATATAAATATGGATGTCAGATCATGGTAGTGTGTGTGACATTTATTTTATTAATTTAATATACTTTATATGCATTATTTTAAAAATATATTATCATTCTGCACTCCTTCTCTATATAAATTATAAGTGTGCCAAGTTTCATGCTCCTCCGTCCGCGTAATTTTCGTAAAAAGGGATCCAAAGTTTTTGCTTCACGTATTTATATATAGATAAATAAAATTGTAATGTCTGTTTTTAATATTAAAATAACCACTTTTGACTAAATGCATATGAATATAAGTATCTACGGTACATATTTATATCAAACCAACATTTTTTACAATTCTTGTCTGTCTGTCTGTCTGTTCGTCCGCCTAATCTCTGAAATGGCTGAACTGATTTTGACGGGATTTTTACTGATATGTAGCTGATGTGATAAGAAGTAACTTAAGCTACTTTTATTTTAGAAAAAAAAAATCTAATATTATAATTTTAACACAATATAATTTTTTTGTTAAATTCCCTGTCGACGAAGGCACAGCTTACTAGCTGTGAAGAATAAAATTTCCTTGTAATAAGAATAGCTTTAAGAAAACATTCGTTAACATAATGAAAAGAAGGAAATCGAATTAACCAAATATAAAAAGAATATGAATGTATTGTAAATACATAAGTATTTATTAAAAGCCACAGTTGAATGGGCAAGCCATTTACCTGTTAGTAAGCGGGTAGTCGAGATTCCATCAAGATCCATCTATTGTTTGCCCTCAATGGGTCTCGTTAGGGTCATAGTGGGCAGTTTACGCGACTTCGCCTTTGTTGCTAAACGAGTTGATCGATCGTACTACAATGAACCAATTTCAATACAAGTTTACTAAAACTATGCATGAGTAATAGTTGTTTATTATTAGCTACTTAATATAATTCATACAAAATAAAAAAAAAGTTGAAAACGATATAGACAGCATCACTTCGTAGAAGAAAATAAGTCAATAAATTAATTTAATATTTATTATCAATAAATTAATTTAATATTTATTATCCAAAGAAACACAAAAGCCTTCATTAAGCGATATTACACTAGTTAGTTTACGATGAACCCTCTTATGCGGAAAGTTATTATTGTTAGGTCTTTCTCGAGTAGTAATGTACGGTGTAAAGAATGAAGCTGAATTATTACAATTATTACTATCATTTTCTCCAATTATTTGTACATCAGGATATCACCAACAAAAAATACTAATTTGTGAATGGACATACGGCTCATGGAAGTTTACTAAGTATTCGTATGTATCAGTTTATTAAGTATACATTTTTCTTTAACTAATAATAATTAAATTTGTGTTTCTAAAACAATGTCTTCGATAATAATAAATAAATAAATATCTCCCTAACTCGCCTTCGCCTATACTCATAACAATCCATAATAAAAGAGTTTAACTTTCAATATGATATAGTGGTTTAAACGACTTAATATCATAACATAAATCGTCCCATTATTAATCTAATGAAACGTCAATCAAGCCTAGATGGTCTGTAATTAGACGGGTCTGGTCTGGTTTGCATCATAAACGACGCAAGGATTATTAATTAGCTACCTTCACTTTAACATATGTTACTATATATGTACATATTTTAGGTACGATTTGCATATTTTGGACAAGTATAATTTCTAATATACCAGTATTTTTATATGAGTATTAAATTAATAAATAAATACTCTTTATTGCACACCAGAAAGATACAAAATACAAACACTTTTTTCAATTTTCATGTTAGATAGGTCAAGTCACTAGCTCCTATAACACAGTGTATACTTATTTTAGGAGTTATTAAACCCTTTAAATGTAATATATTTTATGGTCAATAAACAATTTATTATATTATTAAAAACATCTTAATATTTATTATAGTACAATGGGCGACCTTATCGCTAAGAGAGCGATCTCTTCCAGGTAACCTTTAGATAGAGGAGAGAATATATGAAATGGCAAGGGGTGCACGGAGCAGTTACTAATCCAAAATAAAAATATAAAAAGTACATATTATATAAATACACATACAATAAACACATACAAAATTGCATACATAAATTCATATATACATAAATAAATATACTATTTATTTTTATATATCAATATTTTTTATTTTAAAATATCGTCTTCGTAGTGTATTTGGGCTTTATTTTCTTTCTCTACACAATTGTTTAAAGGTTCCAATATGTCAATTCGAGGAAAGCCTTAAATTTCATTTTTTTTTCTGTTCAGTCTTACCTAAATTATAGCTTTGAATTCAACTGCAGCAACTAAACGTTTCTTCTCGCACAGTATGGTAGTAAGAGAGAGAGAGAGAGTTAGACTTCATGAAACACTCCTTTCTGTACTGTCCGCCCGAAATGAAAATATTGTGTGTTGATTGCCTGCAGTCGACCTCGCGTTTTATCTAACCAAATCAGGAAATTAAGAATTTCAAATATAATCATTTTTCTGTGTTGGGATTGAACCTACAAGCGATCGCCTTTACAGTCAAATACTGTAATAAGATATTATTACAGTGCTACAAATAGTAAAAAACTAGAGAACAGGGCTGTAGGACCTCCAAATGTTTTCTTCATTTCTTCAAAATAATTGAATAATTTTAGATATCTATATACGAGTATTGTAGTGGTCCTCGGAGACTTTGCTACCCATATTTAGTAGTTTTACTTCTCTATAGATAAAGTGTCTCATTATAACCTGTACTTATACCAAAACTTTGTTCTTACTAAAATGCTTTTATGAATACCAATCTTAAAAATATATTATAAATTGCAGAATTTATAATAATTCTTGCAGTAAACTAAAACGGATGTAATATTATATATGGGGATTATTTATCACCTTACCAACATAATTGTATCAGAATTTCCTACTTGATACGTCCAGTTTTGCAACTTTCATGTTTATGTGCAATTATGAGTACCAATATGACAGTTTGACTACAGGTATAATATATTTAAAATAGATATTTTAGAAACAATTTATATATAGTGTTCCTTATTTTTTTAACTTGATGGTTTAAAGTTAGGTGGAAAAAATTAAGACCAAAAGTTGTAACGACACCTCTTTCTGCATTTATAAACCGTGCGGCGTGCGTATGTTTCTCTGTCTAGTTAGTTTACGATGAAACTCTTTATGCGAAAGCATATTAGTTAGGTCTCTTCTCGAGTAGTAATGTACGGTAAGAATCAGTTTTCGAATTATTAAAATTATTACTATCATTTTCTCCAATTATTTGTACATTAGGATAGCCACCAACAAAAAGTACTAATTTGTGAATGGACATACTGTGGCTCATGGAAGTTGGATCAAGCATTCGTATGTATCAGTTTTTACTACGTATACATTTTCTTTAACTAATAATAATTAAGAAATTTTGTGTTTCTAAAGCAATAAGTTCCTTTTTTTTTTTTTTACGATAATCGATTTCCAAACGCAGAAGACCACCTGATGGTGCTGGTTACCGTCGATAGACATCTGCTGCCAACACCAGAGATGCTGTGCAGATGCGTTGCCAACCTAGACGATACCGATGAGTGGGACAATGTAGTAGTCCACCATCAGAACCACCACATTTTTGGGAAAGGGATGGATGGGAAAGCGTAGGTCTGGCGGCATGCCATCGAACCGGAACACATCATTAGATATTTGGCAGTTCGTCTTTGACATGATAGTGGTCGCGAGCCGTGGGGTCGGAGGACGAACCTCCCCACTCACCCAAATTCCTCTTCACCTAAAAGTCTTCGATAATAATAAATAAATAAATGCATCTCCTAACTTGCCTCTTACCTATTACCTGGCAACAACCATAACAAAAGAGTCGTTAACTTTCAACATGATATAGCGGTTTAAACGACTTTTAATATCATAATGGCCAAACCCCGTCCATGGCAATAATTAATCTAATGAAACGTCAACTGCCTTAGATGGTCCTCGTACCAGACGGGTCTGGCTTCTAGACCTAAACGACGCAAGGGTTATTTAACAGCTGGCCTTCACTTTGCAAAATATGGTACTATATATGTACATATTTTAGGTAATGATTTGGTTATTTTTGAAATATAATTTCTAATATACCAGTAGTTTTAGAGCAGAGTTAAATTAATAAATAAATAAATACTTATTGCACAATCAGAAAGATACAAAATACAAACATTTTTTTCTAATTTTCACAGCTAGATAGGTCAAGTCACTAGCTCCTATAACACAGTGTATACTACTTATTTTAGGAGTTAATAAACCCCTTAAATGTAATATAGATTTATGGCTTCAATAAACACTTCTCATTATATTATAAAACATCTTAATATTTACAGGTAGTGTCATCGTATGACCTTATCGCTTAGAGAGCGACTCCCTCCAGGTAACCTTAGATAGAGGAGAGAATATATGAAATGGTGGGTGTGGTGCAGAGAAAGCTACTTAAATCCAAAAAATAAAAAATATAAAAAGTACATTATATAGTTAGGCAGTTTTTTCCTTGATTTCACTATTCCCTAGCGTGGTGAAACCTGAAAACGGAGATTTTATGAATAGCCCTTCCTTCTGATCTGTAGTCTCTATAATGCAACGCATCTGGCAGTCATTTTCAGGAAGATATTCATGGCAAAGTAGATCACTTTGGCCATTGTGGGCCTTCTACTTGTTTGCAAAGAGCGCGAACCACAAAAAAAATAATAAAAAAACACAGTTGGCCATGCACAATATACATAAACACATACAAAATTGTGATATAAACATGATATAAAGGCAAATGTAAAGGTATCATTTATTTTTTATATATCAGTATTTTTATTTTGAAAATATCGTCTTCAGCTACACTTACGTATTTGGGGCTTTTTTTCTTCACACAATTGCTTGAAATTCACTATGTCAATTCGAGGAAAAGCCTAAATTTTTGATTTTTTTTTTCTGTTCAGTCTACTTAAATTATAGTTTGAATTCAACTGCAACTGGGCAACTGTTTTTCGCACAGTATGGTAGTAAGAGAAAGCAGACTTTCAGAAACACTTTCTGTACTCGTCCGCCCGAAATGCGAAAATATTGTGTGTTGAATGCCTCGGCAGTCGACTCCTCAAGTAGTTTCATTCTCCAACCAAATCAGGAAATGAATACTTTCAAATATAATCGTCATTTTTCTGTAAGTTGGGATTGAGCCTATAAGCGATCGCCTTACAGTCAAATACTATCTTATTATGTAGTGCTACAAATAGTAAAAGTAGATGGAATATGGGGGCGGTAGTGCACCTTCAAATGTTTTCATTTCTTCAGAATAACACCTTGAATGTTTTAGATATCTATATATTGTAGTGGTCCTCGGAGACTTTGCATATAACATAATTAATTGTTTCTTACTTCTATGGATAAAAGCGCTCATTATAACCTGTCTCCCATATACCAAAAGCTTGTTCATTTCTAAAATGCTTTTATGAATTACTAAATCTTAAAAATATATTATAAATTGCAGAACTTATAATAATTTCTGCAGCAGACAAATTGACTGTATTATTATATATGGATTACTATCAATCTTTCACTAAACATAATTGTATCTGTAGAATTTCCTACTTGATATTATCCAGTTTTTGCACTTTCATGTTTATGTGCAATTATGAGTACCAATATGACAGTTTGACACTGGTGGTATAATATATTTAAATATATATTTTAGAAACAATTTATATATAGTGTTCCTTATTTTTTAACTTGATAGTTAAAGTTAGTGGAAAAAATTGCGTACTAAAAGTTGTAACGACACTCTTTCTTATGGTTTATAAACTGGTGTGCGTATGTTTCTCTGTCTAGTTAGTTTACGATGAACCCTCTTATGCGGAAAGTTATTATTGTTAGGTCTTTCTCGAGTAGTAATGTACGGTGTAAAGAATGAAGCTGAATTATTAAAATTATTACTATCATTTTTCTCCAATTATTTGGCCATTAGGATATCACCAACTAAAAGTACTAATTTGTGAATGGACATACGGCTCATGGGAGAGTTGACTAAGTATTTAAGCATATGTATCACACAGGTTTACTACGTATACATTTTCTTTAACTAGCTAATAATTAGATGGCGTTGTGTTTTACAAAACAATGTCTCTTTTTTTTTTTTTTTATTGATAGCGGACGGCAAACGAGCAGAAGGACCACCTGATGGGTAAAGTGGTTACCTTCGCCCATAGACAAAATGCTAGCACAGGAATGTTGCGCAGATGCGTTTTCAACTTGGACGATACTGATGGAAGGGGACAATGGTAGTCACTTATCAGGGGAGCCACCACATTTTGGGAAGGTGGATGGGAAAGGAAAATCTGGCTTACATGCCATCCGAACCGGAACACATCATTAGATATTTGGCAGTTCGTCTTTGACATGAGTAGTGGTCGCAGCTGAGAGCCGAATCCGGAGGACGAACCTCCTACCACCTAAAAAATTCTTCCACCTAAAATGCTGCGATAATAATAAATAAATAAATATCTCCCCTAACTTGCACTTCACCTATGCTCGCAACAATCCATAATAAAAGGTTTAACTTTCAATATGATATAGTGGTTTAAACGACTTAATATCATAACATAAAATCACGTCCCCATAATTAATCTAATGAAACGTCAATCGAAGCCTAGATGGTCTGGCAGTGGAGCTTGGGTCTGGTCTGAAGTTTGCATCGTAAACACGACGCAAGAGGTTATTAATTAGCTACCTTCACTTTAAAATATGGTACTATATGTACATATTTTTAAGAATTTTGATTTGCATATTTTTGGACAAAAAATATGAATTTCTAATAACCACCAGTATTTTTATGAGTATTAAAATTAACAAATAAATAAATACTTTATTACTTTTAGAAGACACGAAGCCTGACTGGCGCACAGAGAATTTTCATGTTAGATAGGTGAGTCACTAAGCTCTATAACACAGTGTATACTTATTTTTAGAGTTAATAAACCCTTAAATGTAATATATTTTATGGTCAATAAACAATTTATTATATTAAAAGCACATCTTTAATATTTATTATAGTACAATGGGCGACACTTACATCAGCAGAGAGCGATCTCCTCCAGGTAACCTTTAGATAGGAGAGAATATATGAAATGGCAAGGGGGTGCACAGAGCAGTTACTAATGTCCAAAATAAAAATATAAAAGTACACATATTATATAAAGCAGGTTTTCCATTCCCACCCGCCTTTCCCAAAATGGTGGTTCCGAAAACAGAATACTACATTGTCCTCCTCTTCCATCTGTATCACTCTATGTGCGCAACGCATCACAGCATCTCTGGTGTTGTGAAGATGTTCATGAGCAGAAGGCATCTCACTTACCATCAGGTGGTCCTTCTGCTCGTTTGCCATCACGTTATCCATAAAAAAAAAAAAATAAAATAAAAAATACACATACAATATACATGAAACACATACAAAATTGCATACACTTAAATTCATATATACATAAATAAATATACTATTTATTTTTATATATCAGTATTTTTATTTTAAAATATCGTCTTCATACACTACGTATTTGGGCTTTTTCTTTCTCTACACAATTGTTTAAGGTTTCCAACCATGTCAATTCGAGGGAAAGCCTTAAATTTCATTTTTCTGTTCAGTCTTACCTAAATTATAGCTTTGAATTCAACTGCAGCAACTAAACGTTTCTTCTCGCACAGTATGGTAGTAAGAGAGAGAGTTAGACTTCATGAAACACTCCCTTTCTGTACTGTCCGCCCGAAATAAAGAAATATTGTGTGTTGATTGCCTGCAGTCGACACCTCACGTTTTATCTAACCAAATCAGGAAGTGGCTAATTTCAAGAAAATATAATCATTTTTCTGTGTTGGGATTGAGCCTATAGCGATCGCCTTTACAGTCAAATACTATCTTATTACAGTGCTACAAATAGTAAAAAGTAGAGAACAGGGCGGTAGGACCTTCAAATGTTTTCTTCCCATTTCTTCAGAATAATTGAATAATTTTAGATATCTATATTGTAGTGGTCTCAACGGAGACTTTGCTACCCATATTAATTGTTTACTTCTCTTTATGGATAAGTCCTCATTATAACCTGTTCTTATACCAAAGCTTGTTCTTACTAAAATGCTTTTATGAATACCAATCTTAAAAATATATTATAAATTGCAGAATTTATAATTCTTTGATAATGGGCTAAAACGGATGTAATATTATAGTAGCAGGAGTTATTTCACATCACCTTACCAACATAATTGTATCAGAATTTCCTACTTGATACATTCGGTTTTAGTTCAACTTTTCATGTTTATGTGCAATTCATGAGTACCAATGTGACAGTTTGACTACTGGTATAATATATTTAAAATATATATTTTAAGAAACAATTTATATATAGTGTTCACTTATTTTTAACTTGATAGTTTAAAGTTAGGTGGGGAAAAAATTAAGACCAAAAGTTGGCTGAAACACACTCTTTCATTTATAAACCGTGCGGCGTGCGGCGTATGTTTCTCTGTCTGTCTCTCTCTCATAGAAAGCGGCCAGTTATTTTCGTTTCGTCTTTCTATTCCGCAGTGAACAATGTGGTGTCGTGACGATTATTTTTGTTGAGGGTATACAAGTTTGTGTACATATTTATTATTAATGAATAACTTCACGTTCCATCCGTGTGTTTTTGACACCTCTGATCTTTTTTTTCTAATTGACCGATCTCCATTGTGTCTTTTCCATTCTACGTGACATTGGCGAAACTGCAAATTAGTGTTTCAATTCATAAAAATATGAATTAGTTATCTGTGTTTAATCTAAGTTAATTTTAGTAATGACACGTATAATTGCATTATACCTGCTTAATTTACACTATCCTTAAATTTGTTTTAAAAGGAACATTTTTTTCACACGAAGCCCAAGACTAAAAATCTATAGGTATATAGCATACAAAGAAAAGCAGACTTTTTAAATAAAATGCACAAAAACAGAGTTTTTGATGATATTCCACAGGAGCTTAACAAACTTCACCAAATCAGATCTAGGCCTAGCCAAATTTAAATGAGACTATATCAGAAGAGGACTAGCTATCCCAATAAAAGAATCATCAGAATTGCTCCCACTATAAAAGGTCTACGCGGTAACCATGAAACCACAATCTTATGTCCTCCTTTTTTAAAAACTTCGGTTAAAATAACGTAGCATCTACAGTCTATCATGCTGACATATATAATTTTAGACAGTAGTCCTTTCAAGCGTAAGCACTCAATAAGGAGCTGATTCCTGGAAATTCTACTCAAAATAGGCTGAAATAAAGGGTCAAAGTTTATATGAGAGTTCTGGTGCATTTCTAAAGTTCAAACATGAAATGTTGGTATTTTGATGATTAATTAAGAAGTGAGTTTTGGTGTGTAGAAGGCGAAAATAAAAGAAATATTTTATTGTTACGTAGAACTTATGTTTGGATGCTGCAATTTCATAATTTTGTACGCTGCTATCCCACGCACCTTATAGGGAGGTGAGCGAGAGACCCAGTGTTAAAGACAATCCGTTCTCCATTTTCCGCCGAATTGAGGCATTGCGTGCCGAGTGGCGGGTCCAACTTGCCGTCTTTGCCTTGTTACCAAGCTTTGGGAAATGAAATGAAATCGCCTGTTGTGGCGCAGAAACAAGAACGTGCGACTGCTAGCACTGTTTCATGTTCGATTCCTACTCCAGGTATAATAAAAGCATAAATAATTGACGAGTTTTATAATTTAAAAATGTTCTTTTATGCGTCGCAAAAGCTGGTTTAGTATTCTTATACGCCGAATAATTAACCATTTATCATGATAGAAGCCTACACACTATAACCACACACGCGCTCTTCACGGGTAAAAGGACGTAGAGTTTTGGGTAGCTTGAGCTTGACACAAAGTTTATTATGCTAGAGCAGGAAAATGAAAATAAATAAAATATTACCATTCCCTACATGGGATTGAACCAACAATCATCGCGATTACAGTGGGGTACTACCACTACGTTATGTTGGTTTATGTTCCTTAGTATTTTTCCATTTTCCATAATGAATTTACGTATCCGATATAATCATTGTTAAATAACTTGCTTGGGAAAATAATAGGAATTTAATTTGTCTGTGTGTACACATGAAGATAAAAAAATATATTGAAATTTATATTTAAGAATTAATTCAGTTATTAATTTGCTAAAAAGCAGTAACCTTGAGCGGGCGGGCGGGCCTTTCAAGTCCAGTAATTAACACATTAGGCACCACGTGAACGTCATATGTGGGTATTCTGAGTAACTCATTTAATTACTTGTGCTACATAGCATTATAAAATGTTTTTGCAACTTTATCCGTGGAGCAGGGTAAAGTGGTAGAGAGAGAGAGGGAGCTTAGTGTCAAGATTCTCCGTTCTCGCTTTGCACCCGAATTGAGATAATAAGTCTTAGTGGTGAAACTCAACGTTTGTTATCAGTAGCTTACACAGGGCGGAAGGAATGAATTTAAATACATACATACACTTGGCCTTTCACCCTGTATCCCACTATAGCAGGGATAGGCAGGAGCAGGAGAGCAGGAACCTGGTGTTAAAGACGCTCCGTTCCCGTTTCACTGAATTGAAATATTGCGTGCTGAGTAGCGGAACTCAACGCCGCGCTTGCCTTGTTACCAAACCCAGGAAGCGAAAATCCATTTCTAAAAGAGGGGAATCAGACACACACAACCTGCCTCAGCGTTTACAGTCCACGCTTGTGCCTCTACAATGCCTGACAGGCGGAAAGATAATTTAAAAATATAATTATTAATTATACCCCGGCAAAGAATAGAACCCCCCCAACCAATCGCGTTTTACAGTCAGAAGCTGGTCCATTACGTCACGATGGTCTCAAAATACGACCTTTTTTAATAGAATTCTATTATTACGTTTTTTAAATGTTATCTAAAACCCTCCGGATTATAACATTACTTATCCAAAGCACTTGGACATATCATACCAAAGGGGCAGAATTCGAATTCTGTTAAGGCTTGTATAAATATAGTCAGTATTATGTATATGCTTGTGTCATATAACCGGGTATACTAGTTAGAAGAAACTTCATCGTGGCGCAATGAGTGGGACAGAGCTGGATTGTAAACTTGGGATTCGTATGGGTTCGATTCCACTCGATTATATTTAAAATTATTTTTTGATCTCTGTGTTCTGGTAAGACGAAATGCGGCAATAAATTTCGGTACTTAACACACAATGTCCTGAAATCAGTGACATCGACATAAAGAGTCTTATTGACACTATGTTCTCTTTTTGAATACATTGCCCGGAATACCATAACTTTTTACTGGGAGAACAAATTTTGATGATGAATCTTTTTTTTATATTTTTTTTTTTTTTTTTATGGATACCGGATGGCAAACGAGCAGAAGGACCGCCTGATGGTAAGTGGTTACATTCGCCCATGAACATCTACAACACAAGAGATGTACTGAGATGCGTGCTAACCTAGAGGGATACAGATGGAAAGGGAGGGAATGATAATGTAGTAGTCCGCTATCCGGAACCTGCATTTGGGAAAGGATGGTGGGAAAGGGGAAAACCTGGCTTACATGCCATCCACGAACCGGAACACATCATAAGAATATTTGGCAGTTCGTCTTTGACATGATAATTGGTCATGAGCCAGACGGAGGGGACGAACCCTCTACCACCAAGAAGAATGATAAGGAGGAATAATATGATAAGAAAGATATGATAGCTAGTAATTCCTAATGTGGTCACATTAATTTAGTTAGCATTACGAGAAGTTTTTTTGATTGTTCATGTACTTTTTGAGTTATTTATAATTATACAATTTTAACAATTTTATAAATCTTCTTTTTAAATTTCTGTATCTATATTTTGTATTATAAAAATACGAAATTTAACATAGGGGGTGTCAAGTAGAACTAAATTCAAGCAGAAAACCTTCTGCATTCCCGCTGCAAATGAATAGTAGACGTATCTCTGCCTACAAGCATGTAGTAGAGAGATTGCTTTTCAAATTCATGTAACATTGCTGAAATCGCAATTTTAGTTGAGCTAAATATATTTACAGTTCATTCGAGTATGAAAAAGGGTAAAATCAAATGTAGGTACAAGTATTGGAAACTTCTATTGTATATTGTTTTTATGTTCATTATTAAAATGAAATACATTTTGTCTTTGGCAAAGCGCGGTGTTGAGTTCCGCCGAGGCACACTATCAAACGTTCGTAGCGTATTTTTAACCGACTGAAAAAAACGAGTAGGTTTTTATTCGATTGTATTTTTTACTGTGAACCAATTTCAATTAATCTTTTTTTTATATAATAGTTAGTGCTTTTGATGTACTTTTATTCAAATTAAATTAACATTCAATAAGTAGTTTTGGAGTTATTCGTAATAATGTTACTTTTTAGTGTGTTTTATTTTAGGTAGATTTTCTTTTTTTTAATTTTATTTATTATGTCTATGTTAAAAGGCGACCTTTAGTAAATATATACTGATATTATATTCACAGATCATTTGTATGAGCGTGATTAATTGCTGCTTTTGTTGTTTCATTTCATTCAGTTTAAATTAACATGGCTATATTGGAATCGATATTGCAAGTTACAATTATAATTAAAAACTTTGTAATATAATCACAATTGTAATAGTTTATTTTGTTAACAATAAAAAAAAATAAAAAAATTGTATTATGTCGTATAAATTGAGTCTATCGCGGCACAGTGGACTAGAGTCTGAAGGTAAACGCGATAGGTTGTCATTTTGATGCTCACCCAATTTTTATACCACAGCTTCACGCTTTATCCCGCAAAGTGAAGTAATAAAAGTGAATATAGTGCTAAGACATTCCGGCCACCGCTTTCCGCCCGAATTTAAGGCATTATGTGCTAAGTCGCTTACTAAACTAAACTAAACGCCACGCTTAGTCTTACCAGAGGGGAAAACTAAAAATAATCTATTTATAATTATAAATCAGCACGCAATGCCTCAATTTGGCTGAAAGGGGGGAACGGAGTGTCTTAACACTAGGTTCAGGTCCCCTTTGTCTACTCTGCTATATATGGGATAAAGCGAGAAGCTAAAAATACGATCCACTGGGCCACGATGCCCTCCGAAAAAACAAAATAGCCAATAAACGCATGAAATTTTAAAATAAGCCGAATATAGAAAGCCGTTTATTTCAGGCATTTAGTCCATACGTCAGTTATTAGTGGAAACAAAGTTGACGGTGTAAATAAGCTCCTTTCTTTTGTAATAACGTTCAAAAACGGTAATTAAACTACATTTACCATCGAAGAGGTTTTACTGTAATTACATGTTTTGTCTATGCTTGCCTATTTTTAACCTACCTCAAAGAAGGAGGAAATTCTCAATTCGACTGTATTTTTATGTGTCATTAATGAGTGAACCAATTTTGATGATTCTTTTTAAAGTCAAAGTCAAAGTCAAAGTCAAATAATTTTATTCAAAATAAGAAGTTACAAGCTTCATTTTTTGAACGTCAAATAATTTACCACCGGTTCACTAAATTTAATGCCTCAGACCTGAGAAGAACCGACGCAATGATACCTTTGAAACAGACTGGAGCGAGCATTTCATTCCCAAGGTGTGTTATCATTTATAAAATCACTAATTAGGTAATAACCTTTGACACACAAACGTCTTTTTACAATTTTTTTAAATTGTAAAATGGAAAGTTCTCGGACGTTTTCTGGGATCCTATTGTAAAAGTATATGAAAGCTAGTTCATCTGATGTGGACCATCTAAACTTAGTTAAGGTCGGACAGGTAGTTTTTGAGTTATTCGTAATAAATACTTTAAAGTGCATTTTATGTGAAATCGATTTTCTGTTTTTATTTAATTATTTTCTTCCAAATGTGAAACTATGACTTATCATCTTCTAATAGTCATACTGTAATATATGATATTACATAATACTTAGCTTAAAATAGTTTCGAATTCGGGCAGAAAGCGGTGAACGGAGTGTCTTAGCACTAGGTTCACTCTATCTACCCTACGATACAGCATAAAATATGAAATTATTTTTTAATAATATATCTAAAAATAAAAAAAGTATAATTATGACCCTATGAATGTGCCCTTAGCACGTTTTAAATATATACACATATACGTATGTACGTTGAGTTGGACCGTTTTTTACTACCACAATATTACTGTAGACTATTTGCATTTTGGCTTCCTCTATTGGCACGCTTACTACTTATAAAGTTCAACCAGATATTTTTTCTTATATTGCAGTGATCTTGAATAGTTTTTGTATAAAACTTTTAAATAACTTTAAAAAAGTTATAGCTTTATAACAAAGGAGATTAAATATATTTAAGCCCGTTCTTAATATTTCTTTTTACTTTTCACGTCTTTCACGTTTCACGCTGTATACTGCACATAGCATGGTAGGCAGAGGGAACCAGAGAACCAAACAAAAAAATAGAGTTAAGACACTCCGTTCTCTTTTGAAATTTCCGTTCCTCACTTTACGTTGTGCTCCTTTCGCATTTCTCAAGTAAAGCTAAAACTTTATTACTCGTTTTAGCTACACAACACATGCATGGTTTTTATCTATAACAAATAAGCTACAATTTACCAAGATTTTATCAAATCTGGCCAATATATAGCCATAATATTTTTTTTTTTTTTTTATGGATAACGGATGGCAAACGAGCAGAAGGACCACCTGATGGTAAGTAGATACCTTCGCCCATGAACATCTACAACACCAGAGATGTTGTAGATGCGTTGCCAACCTAGAGGATACAGATGGAAGAGGAGGACAATGTAGTATTCCGTTCTCGGAACCACCACATTTTGGGGAAAGGATGGGTGGGAATGGGAAAAACCTGGCTTACATGCCATCGAACCGGAACACATCATAAGATATTTGGCGGTTCGTCTTTGACATGATAGTGGTCGCGAGCCAGACGGAGGACGAACCTCCTACCACCAAAAAATATAACTTTAAGTACCTAACTATATAAAAATATACATATGTTCTTGAGTAGTATTCGAAGCCAAAATTTCTCTGTGAATCACCCGCTACAAGATACCGTGTCTATCAAGTATTGTTTTATAGATTTATTTAATCACATACAATTATTTTACTTGTAAAATTCATTCAAAAAAATAATCCAATATTATAAAAAGGAGAAAGTACCAAAAAATTCTTAATGTTTTTTACATACTGTTTAATATTTTCATAGTAATTATTACTAGAGTCCCCATTGAATCGTTAAAAACGCTTTGTCTAGCAACGTATATGTCACTGTATATAAACAGGGATGTCAACCGCATGGTACTGTGTATCACCTTTATTTTATATACATATCTTTTACGCATTATTTAAAAAAAATATTAGCATTCTGTGACCTTCGGCCTCGCCCGCGCCTCGGTGCGGCCGGGTCCATCAGTTAGGGCCATTTAGCTCCCTTAGCTTAGTCTAATTACCACCGGTCGCGTCTTCATGTCGCGACGGTTTGTTTAGAATAAGGATCCCCTCCCCGCCCGCACGATCTGGGCGCAAGCTGAGAGGTCCCGGTAGTCCCGCAGGGGGCGCCCCAGGTTCGTCGGCATCCCTCTCAAGCAGCCAGTTAGTGGTTGCATTTCGCAGGGACTGGAGAGCACCCTCTTCCTCACTCCCCCGGTGTCGCTGTAAAGACCGCTAGGGTCAAACAGCGTGTGTATCCATTCGAAAAAGAAAATTCTGCACTTCTATATAAACTATAAAAGTTGCTTCATGCTCCTTCGTCCGCGTAATTTTCGTAAAAAGTAGTATCATATATAGATTATTTCCTTGTTTCCCACTTGGATTTCACATACACCACCATAAAAGTTTATATGAACCTCTTATTGGTTTCCTATCCAAAATCATAATATTTGTATTTTGTTACATACATCTGGGACCTTTTTCCATGGCATGGGGTGAAAAAATCAGTTTCGTCTCGTTAATATTGCGCAGATGTGACCTATGATGTTGGAAATATTGTCCTATATTGTTGCGTAATAGAAGACATATTTCAGGCAAACTATTAACACGTACTCTTGAGAAATAATGGATGGTGCGTGAAAGCTCCTTTAATATTTGTTACCTTCATATGTCTTATACTTATAATATACGCTATATTTTGTAAAATTTTATGATTTAGAATTAGGATTAACGCCTGTCGTGGCTGCAGAAGCACAAGCGTTCGACTGTAAATGCGACAGGTTGTGGGTTCGATCCCCACTCCAGGAAATGGAATTTTTCATTTCCTGAGCTTGGTAACAGAGCAAAACGCGGCGTTGTGTTTCGTCACTCAGCACGCAATGCCTTAATTCGGCGGAAAGTGGGGAACGGAGCGTCTTAACACTAGGTTCCCACTGCCTACCCTGCTATATGCGGGATACAGCGTAAAGCTATGTATGTATGTATTTAGAATTAGGTATGTATATATAATATCTTCTGAAATATTAATGTTTAATCGACTTTAAAAAAAATAGGTTAAATTCATTTAACTTTTATTTGTTGGTTACAACATTACTTTTTACTGGGTGAACCAATTTCAGTGATTCTTTTTTATATGATAGCTAATACTTCTGATATAGTTCTATTTAAAT
The DNA here is from genome assembly GCA_033558755.1 of Philaethria dido. Classification (NCBI taxonomy): domain Eukaryota; kingdom Metazoa; phylum Arthropoda; class Insecta; order Lepidoptera; family Nymphalidae; genus Philaethria; species Philaethria dido. Next base: position 17,873 of record JAKGSA010001374.1, read on the forward strand.
TTAGTTAAGTTCATAACAATTTCACTTTTTAGTGCATTTTATTTAAAATTGGTTTTCTTTTTTTGTTAGTTTTAATTTATTTATAGTTCGAGATTCGAATTCAAAAAATATCTCGAATCTAAGAAAACCATTGAAACATTGAAAAAATATTATAATCTTATCGCCCTTATAAATAAAATTTAACGAAAAAAACACAAGCTATTTGTTTAGGGCAAAACATAAACTAAATTTTATATCAATTGCTAGTGTAATCTATAGACGCAGTCAAAGGGGAGACTGGGGTGCGTGTGCTTACATAATAACCAATAAATAGTGAAATTGAAGATTATCATCTACCCTCATACTTTAAAACACTCCATTTAAATATATGGAGCATGTTCCTGATAAATTTTTAATTTATTAAATAACATAGGCACCCATTGACATTGTGTAAGTAAGCGATATTTAAGGGTGGAATTACAACTAGAATATTATTTCTATTCTATGAATGATTCTTTGAGTTAAAGTGACATCCTCCATCCAAAGTACCAGAGCGTAATTTTTAATACACTTTCAAACATGAGGTGGCTCTCTACTCGACTGTGTTTTTATGTGTTTTACCGTATAAACCGAAACCGAACCAATCGTGAACCAATTTGGATGATTATTTTTTATATAATAGCTACTGTTTTTGATATAGTCATTTAAATTTAGTTAAAATCTGACCAAAACTTTATGAGTTATTCGTAACAATTGTACTTTTTTAGTGTATTTATTTGAAGTCGATTTTTTTTCAATAAAACACAACAAATTGTTGTATATATTTACTAAAAATAATCACAATTAAGGAAATAAATTAAATTTAATACTTAATAATTCTCAACAACGCTCAATGTCCGTAAAGTTTTGAAATTTATCCACTCCTACTAATCGATGTTTAGACGAGATGAATAGAAAGTTAGCTTAAAAGGGCTGATTTGTAACATTAAAGTCATCAAGAAATTACAAATTGTAAGAGGAAATTTTGATAATTACGCCTAACGACTGAACTTTATAAATATTTGTTTAAGATTTTCTTATATAACAATTAAATGTAATTTGTGGTTATATCCAAAATTAACCAAAATGTAATACCGAAGTACTGCGACGAGCCAACGTAGGTGGCATTGAGTTCTACATCATGCGTCGGCAGCTTCGGTGGTGTGGGCACGTTGCACGGATGTCCAAGGAGAGAGTGGCGAAACACATCTTCTTTTCAGAACTGCAGGAGGGCAAGCGGAAACAAGGCGGCCAACTCCTCCGGTAGTAATGGCAATATATTTCAAAAATAGTTATAATACAGTTTTTATGTTAAATTGAAGCTCGTATATAAATAAGTTCTGTGCTTTTAAATATGTTCCTTAATTATTTTCATTTTTTTTAATTTCACGCTGTATGCCGCATATATTAGGGTAGGCAGAAGGAACCCGAGAACCTAGTGTTAAGACACTCCGTTCTCGACTTTCCTCCGATTCGAGGCATTGCTTGCTGAGTGGCGGAACTCAACGACGCTTTGGCTTGATGCTACCAAGTCCAGGAAATGAAAATACTAAACTTTTACATTTCCTGGAGTGGGAATTGAACCCACAACCTGTCGCGTTTACAGTCGCACGCTTGTGCCTCTGCGCCTCGATAGGTGCTATTTACATTTTCTTACAGTTATTTACATAGATAGAGGAACCGTGTTGATTTTATTAAAAAACCCCCAGGCGTATTTGAGCCCACAGTAAGTGCATTCACTGAGGTCCCTACCCTACTGCGCCATAACAGCATCTTGCTATTAGTTGTATAACTATTACAGAATGAATCTTTATGAAATTTTTATGATATCTTTTCCTAGTTTTTAAATAGTAAATGTAGTTATTATCTAAGGAATTGTTTTTGAGTATTTCGATTTAAATTTTCTTTTTTTAGTGTGTTTACTTCTTTATAATTTTTTTTTATTTATTCATTTATCAACTATCTCACGATGAAAAACGGTTAAAACACGATACACACACGATACAGTTATATCGGCTTATAAGAAAATGATGAGATGAATGAAAACGACCATAAATATAAAGCAATAATATAATAATTATTTTAAATTTTAATTGCAGATGTTCTGGCATAGTATCAATATCAGTGAAACGTAAAGAATTGTCCACCCGAAGGAAAGCGTGATATTAAATTAAGTTTATGTTAAACTCAGTTCATCGCACTTGACCGATTTGAAAAGAAATTTCTGCAACACTTATTTTAGTATTAAATACGATGATTTCCAGATGAAGTTACTTAAAAATATTTATTTTCTTTCTCTCTTTTCTATTCCTTTTATTTTTTTATTCCTTTTATTTTTTTATTTATTTTTTATATATCAGAGAAGTATTAAATGCGTTGCTGACCTAGTGTTCAGATGGGAGGGAGAGGAAATATGGTATGTAGTGGCCACGGCAGTTCGCCTTCGGAGCTACCACATTCTTGTGAAAGGATGGGTGGGAACAGGGAAATCCTGGCTTACATGTCATCGAACTAGAACACATCATTAGATAATTGGCGGTTCGTCTTTGATATGACAGTCGTGGACCAGTCGGAGGACGAACCTCCTACCACCTCACTACTGGGATACCCGCATCTTACGGGAAGCTACACAGCGGCGGAAGGGAATTGTTTTCTAACTTCGTCCCCTCACAGGCAGAGTATGTTAAAATTGTGTTTTTTTTTTACTACATAGCTATCGTTATGATCTCATTACATACAATCTATGTGCATTTGTCCCATACAGTAAAGTTTCATCTAAATCTGCTTAACAGTTTCTGCTTAAAATAATAACAATCATCCATCCACCTATCCTCACATCACAAACATACATATTTATTTTATTAGTAGAATTTGCGCCGCGGTAAATACAAATAATCTTTGGAAACAAAAGTATATTATGTATAAAAATAACTAGATGTATTAAAGGATAGAAGCTTACATCCTTTTTTACCACTTTATTTAAAGTACTGGCATACAATACTTTAACAAAAAATAATAGTATAACAATATTATTGGGAAAGTAGAGAGTAGAGTGTCTTAACACTAAGTTCTCAGGTTCCCTCTGCCTACCCTGCTATATGCGGGTTACAGCGTGAAAGTAAAAAAAATGATAATATTATTACAATTTATAGGCTATATTTAACTTCAAAATGCTAAATATTCATATAAATAACAGTAACTGTTTAAGTAAAAAGCTTCCACTATCCATTTTAAGCTTAAAAGCCAGTGTGAACCTGTTTCGCATCTGTTAAGCACAGATAATCACTAGCATCGTGTATTGTCTCTGAGAACAATCGCGTATTTATCGAGATTGTTTGTTGGACAAACGCGGCCAAATTCATTATTCAATACATTTTCTAAGTTCTGCTGCTCCAACTACTTACCTAAGAGCCTTTTAACAAAGTCTGTAATGGCTTAAAGTTTTAAGTTAATGGTTTCAATAAATTTTATTTAATAAAGGAGATTTTGTACTAATCCCTATCTAAGTGGGTATACAAGAGCCGATATTCATGTTCTGATTGTAGATCTTTAGTTGTCCTATATCTATTTTGTTTTGTCATTGTCGCTGGTCAGTACAAATATTGTTTTGCAATGTAAATTAGTCTGAAACGAGCATTAATCTATGAAACGTTTGATAAATATGATGTATTAAATATTATACTATAGTGTAATATAACCCACTGAGAAATCTCCTTTAAAATCAAAAAAAAATCATAACCAAGATATTCTTTATTCAAGTAGGCTATTATAAGCACTTTCGAATCGTCAATTTACAAAGGTGTCAGTTGTGTCAGTCCTAACGGAAGCAATCACCGGCACACAGGCAGTTCTGGTGAGAAGAGCCGGCAAGAAACTCAAAAAAACTTTAGATACCCCTTTTAACGTGTTAAATACTTACTTTTACTATACTTTTTTTTTTATGGAAAGGACAAGGCAAACGAGCGATACTTATACTTTTTTTTTTTTTTTTATGGAAAGGACAAGGCAGACGAGCGTTCGGGTCACCTGATGGTAAACTAATGGTAACTGCCGCAGGTAGGTCATTCCACAGTTCAGTAAAATAAAAATAGTCAATAAAAAATAAAAAATAAAAAATAGTTTTTAGTATATAAAATAGTCGTTGTCGATAATATTTATTAACTATGCCAAAATTCGAACATGTTCGTTCGCATTATTGTCGTAAAAGGTGTCCAAATTTTTTTTTTCAGTTATTGATGAGAGACATAATACAGTAATGATATCTGTTCTATAACAGATCTATAAGGACGAAAATGGCAAGTGGAGGATGGTCTATTTTTTTTAACTTCACGCTGTATCCCGCGCATAGCAGGGTAGACAAAGAGAAACTGAGAACCTAGTGTTAAGACACTCCGTTTCCCACTTTCCGCCGAAATAAGGCATTGCGTGTTGGGTGACGGGTGTATTGGTCATTATTATAAGATGAAAATTTGAGAAATTCAATTGTTCAGAAATAAAGTTTTTTACTTACTTCCTTACTTAGAAATTCATGTGCACAAAATTGTACTTTATTTATAAATCAAAAGAATCATAGTAGGCTATAAGTATTTCTTTCACACATTTCCCTTGAATTTTACAATAGCCGCGACTGACCTATTTCCCACATATTGTCCTTTATTGTTAGCTAAGAGGAAAACATGCTTCAAGTTGACCATTAGCACGCTTCCGTCTAAAAATATATAAGTTTTAAGTGTTGTATTTGTGTTTGCGTACTATATTTGTAAAAATAGTCAAGAATTTGAATGTTGGTGCCACCACTACATCAATACAATTGGTACCACTACATCAATACAATTGGCTTTAAAAAATATTTTAATTGTTCTTGTCTCCTAAGACAATGTTAATGCGGCATTGGATTCTGCCCCGCATAAGCAATGTGTCTAATTGCGCGAGACATGAAATCTAAGAACTTAATACATACTGTGTGATCCACTTAAATGGAAGTTATCTATCTATAGACAAATACATCTCTCTGGTATTTGAAAGTATATTTAAACTGTATAGATTTAGTAAGTTTTGAACGATATTACGACTTGCCGTCCAATATGCATGAAAACTTGCACAACATTATTTTCATAGCATAAACCTGATGTCATTGCCAGGATGATTACAATAGAAATATTTAAGCATTCTCCTTTTAGTTTCTTTTAACTTAATTCCTTATTCGTAAATAGTTCAGCTTTTGAATTTTATATGACTAATGATGAGTTGCGGATTTAAGCTTGGAAATGTAATCTTTCTGCAATACGCCAGACACAACAAAAGTTGTAATTAATGATACTCGAGATAGATTAAGCTAGTAAATTATAAATTGAGATATTACTTTATTAGTTCAAAACTAAAAAGTAAATATTAAATGTACCTATTCAATATCTTAATTAAAATATATAAATTTATAAGTTTATCAGCTCAGAAGCCTCGTATAAGCCATTCAATAATAAATTTCTGAAGAAAATGTTGTTTTTTCGTTAATAATATTATAAAAAAGATCAATAAGTAGGTACGAAAAAGAGACCATGATAAAGAATTAAATGTTAAACCACTTTAGTCTTTTCTTTCTTCGTTCATAAAATCTGTATATTTCTGAAACTACTGACCATAGAAAGCTAAAATTTGGCTTTGTCATTTGGGTTCCTTGGCACCTAAAAAAATCTCCTTTAATTCCTGCGAAAACGAAATTTAAGGTTTGTAAACCACACAACCGATGTCGCAAGATATATATTTTTTTTTAACTTCACGCTGTATCCCACATATAGCGGGGTAGGCAGAGGGAACCAGAGAACCTAGTGTTAAGACACTCCATTCTCTTTCAATAATTCCGTTCCCCACTTTCCGGCGAATTGAGGCATAAATATGTATAATCTACATAAACAACCTTCCCACAAACTTTGTAGCCTTTAAAATAATTCATTTCAATTTTTACACAGTAAGCACTCAATGGAATTAGAAACAGTGAAATATACGTGCGCTTACATATAATGAACGTTTTGAAAATGTGAGGATTTGCGATATCCGCAATCCACTTCACAATCCTGTTTTAAAACTTTGCCATCGAAGTTGTCCCCATTTTATTAAGAACGATTCTCGTTCGAAGTTTGCTTTACATTTATAAGAAGATGGATATTTTATGTTTATTACTTTTTAATTATGTTCTTATTGTCTGAGTTTCATTGTTTTGTAGGTGTAAATTAAATACAATTTCTAGGGTTTAATTTTAAGCTGCTTTGTACATACCAATGTATTGTAGAAATTTTAAGGCTTTAGCTAATTTTATACACTTTAAATGAAACTATTTTGAATAAATTATTCGGACAGTCTTTCTGTGACCAGTGTAAAGGATTATTGTAAAGTATATAAAGGTTTCGGATTCAGGTTATAGTATTCAATACCAAACAATATAGCGATTTATCCATTTAAAATACTTTCATTTAAAGCATTATATGTGTTGTTTCTACATCTGTCATTAATTTTCGGATCAAAGATCGTAAAGGCTATTTTTACAAAACATTTTTTGCCAGATTGACCATAAACGTAAGCTTTTGTAAACCAAACCAAAGTTGCAAATTTGAGGCATGTTTTTGACATGCCTGAAACGAACCGTTGCAAGTTATAATGATGGGAAAAGTTTCCGAAAGAAGAAGTATCGGCGACAGAAAAAGTCGTGGCTTAGGAACATTAGAGAATGGACGAGAATCCTAAGCGGTACAGATATTCCATGCTACCAGGGATAAATATGCAGAGTTACTAAAAGAAAAAGGGACAATCACTTATTTATAGATCTCAAATATTTTCCACAGGCCAGTCGTGATTTATCTAAAATATTTGATACTCAGTACTTACCAATAAAATATTGATCTATTCTCTTAACTGCTACATCACAAAATGTATGCGAAAAGCAAAGATTAAGTAGCCGTAACGATTTTCTAGAACATTTTCATTCAAACCATTATAATCTTAGAATTTTTTATCTACAAGTTAACAACTTGCAGAAAAAGCAACTTTTATCGTAGTTTGATAGTTGATGACCGCTCGGTCGCGTAGACTGTCTTACGAGGGTCAGTGATTGATGATAAGCATGACATCACACTCTACTGTCTTTGTTAACGATTTTATAGTACAAAAATATCCTTGTAATGTAACATCTTTCAGATTTGAGGCTAGCTAAGTAATAGGTATAGAGTAAATAATAAATTCAGATAAGAATATATACCATGTTTTTTACTTCACGCTGTATCCTGCACGTAGCAGGGTAGACAGATGGTATCTGAGAACCTAGTGTTAAAACACTATGTTCTCTTTAAGTTTTTCGTTCCCCACTTTCCTCCGAATTGAGGCATTGCGTGCTGAGTGCTGGAACTCAACGCGGCGCTTTGCCTTGGTACCGGAGCGTACCATAGCAGTGTAATTTAAAGTTTTAATAAATTAACCTAAGGGCTAATAAGAAGCCGAGCTTCTTATGATCAAAATCCCTACATTTGCTTCGGCTAAAGTTATAAACTTTGTTATTAACATGTTGAAATAGGCAAATAATATAAGAAAATATTCAGCCTAATTCAACAAGAATCTTTATTTAGTTCAAAAACAACTTTTATAAGTAAAATAAAAGCAAAATACACTTTCACAAAATAGTCCTCCATTTTAAAAGTTATTTATTTTGCGAAAATCCTTTTTCAATACAAATGAATGGGTCACAATCTCATTATTTCGTATTAAAAGTTTTAGTCGATGTATAAATTAAGTCGCAGAACCAGATCTTTCCATTTAATTTCCGGACTAAATTCCCGAATAACAAACAACAAAAGAGAAAATTGAAGTATCGACAAGTATTGAAAGAGTTCTTTGAATATTATTTCTGAATAAGATGAACGGAAGGAACTTATCATCAAACTAAAATATACTATAATAATAGTAAAGTATTTAAGCTCTAATAATTATCGCTAAGCATTATAAATGGCTATTAAAATACATGCATATGTGTGCAATTCATTTTTCTACATTTCATTCATTCATTCACAGTGGGACAGCGTCTTATAAACACCATGGTTATGGGTTCAATTCCCACACGGGGGAATGATTATATTTCAATTTTTCCGCTCTGATAAAACAAAGCGCGGCGTTGAGTTCCGTTAACGGGCAAAATCTTAATTTCAGGCGGAAAGTTTCAAACATAGTGTCCTGACATTATGGTCACTATGACTACCCTGCTATGCGAGATATAGGGTGAAGCTGCTTCACTAAACTACATACTAGGTGATATATCATTAATTAATCTACTTACAACTATTTTATTCAAATTTTTACACAGTATTTTATCTATGGAATTAAAAATTGATGTACTGAAATAAAAATATTTTTCGCCTACTCTTTGTTTCTGAAATCCATATTTCATGTATGGATATATGATATAACAAATATGCCTATATTTCAAACATTTTCTAGAGAGAATATTGTAAACTGCAACCGGCATATAATATCAAATTACGTATACACATAATGTATCTAAATTGCGCATTTATCAATTAGTAAATGAATGAACTTATATGTACATATAACTGTCATGTGATCTTTTTAAACTGGGTGGAACAATTTTGATGGTTCCTTTTTCATACAATTTAATGCTTCTATTTATTTTTTAATATCACGCTACATCTCGCATATAGCAGGGTAGGCAGAGGGAACCTGAGAACCTAGTGTTAAGACACTCCGTTCTCTTTCAACAAATCCTTTCACTACTTTCCGCCAGATTGAGGCATTGCGTGTTGAATGGCGGAACTCAACGCCGTGCTTTCACGGCTTGGTGCTTGCACAACCTGTCGCTTTAAAGTCGCACACTTGTGCCTTTGCGCCACGACAGGTGCTTCTAATATTGTATTTAAATATAGATAGTTGAGAACTGATGAGTAATTTATAAATTATTAATAACAGTGTTACTTATCAATACAAAATATATTGAAATGCGAAGTAGGTTTTTTTTAGTAAAATCTCAATTATTTCTATGTACTATCGGCAACGCCACATATTGCTTAGCACGTAAAGATGATAGAAAAACTAAAAGCTAGCCATATATTAAGTATTTGTAGTTATCATACATACATACATAGCTTCACGCTGTATCTCGCTTATAGCAGGGTAGGCAGAGTGAACCTAGTGTTAAGACACTCCGTACCCCACTTTATATATTCTTTTTTATTGCACTTTGTAAAAACAATTAATATAGTATAAACAATATTGTTGGCAAAGGTGGACTTATTTCTAATAGAAATTTCTTCCAGTCAACCTATGGGTATGAGAGCAAGAGTAAAACATTTGCAGGTGTAAAAATGCAAGAATCTATATACACACAAATATAAACATACATATACATATATAAATAAAATACATAATATAAATATAGATTCACATACACACATACATATTTTTTTACTTTCCGCCAAATAGTGGTTATCAAATAAATATAACAAGTCCTAGGTAGGAATTAAAGCCACGTTATCCATGGCATCTACCTTATTTAATAAAAACGACTAGATTTCTTATAATAAATAACAAGGTCAAGTATTCCTTACCCTGCTAATTTCTAAATATAATTTATCTCGCAATATTTCTAAGAATTAAAAATAAGCTCTGCCTACAGATAATTGATGGACTATTTATATCAGCATTACCCAAAGATTATAGAATATATTTTTAATAATTGTCCCAAAAACGCGAATATTAATATTGTTTTGAGTCACGTTTTTCTAAAGAAAGTTCAAAAGGTTAAAGACAGCGTTGTATTAAAGTGCCTCATCTGAGATATTACGAAATGTGAAGAAAAGATGAATTATGACTCAGCGCCTAACTTCAAAGTTATGTCTGAAGTTAGAAAGTAATGAACCATGAAGTACAAGCCATACGATAACTCTCGTAGATTAGGTAAATTAATAACAAAATTAGAAATTTAATCAATATTTGTTTTTGATAATATTAAATGATTAAAAAAAATAAGGTTTTTAGCAAAAAAAATTGACTTCAAATAAAATTATTAAAAAGTTTTTTTTTAAATGAGTAAGTCAAAAATTAGTCATGAGACATCAGAAGTATTACCTATTATGATATAAGAAAAAACAATCATCGAAATTCGTTTACCTGGTAAAACGCTATCCGGTAACTTATAAAAAATACAGTCGAAAGTCCTAGAAGTCTTTGAAAGTCAAAGTGAAAGTCAAAGTCAAATAATTTTATTCAAAATAAGAAGTTACAAGCTTCATTTTTTGAACGTCAAATAATTTACCACCGGTTCACTAAATTTAATGCCTCAGACCTGAGAAGAACCGGCGCAAGAAACTCAGCGGGACTATTTTTTTTTTTTTTATATTCGACAATGGTTTACAATTCTTTATTCTTTATTTAGTCGGCTAGTGACACATCAGACAATCAATAATTATATAATCTTACAGCTATACGAGTATACATATATGTGCAACTAGTGGACACAACAACTTAGTGGAAAATGAAGAACGAAGATAAAGAAAATCTCTGCTTAGTTACGTATACGTAATAAATAAACAACATATGCAACTAAAATACTTGGACTCTCTTTGGAAAAATTATCATATTTCCTAAGCTTAGTTACGAGTAAGTAATATGAAAATATTGTAAAGTTGACAAAAGTTACGGACCACGTGTCCGTAGTGATCAGAATAAATATATACCTATATTAAAAAAAAACATATTTTGTAAACAACAACATCAAAGAATTATACAAATTAAAAATATTGCAAATGAGCATAAAAAATATCTGAAGGAAATAGGAAAACATACAAATATGACATAATAATATTCATAGCGTTTAAAAAATACAAAATTGAATATCAAAATACCAAAAGTTTTAAATCGAATAAACATGGTTACACAACTTCGACGGGTCTTTCCGGACCTAAACGACAGTTTCGTGGAATAGCCTAGAAAATATATAAAGCTTGGGCGAATTGTTTATCGAAATGCCTGAAACTAACTTTTTATTTTTAAAAATAATATTTTTATATTATTTCTTTAACGCCTGTCGTGGCGCAGAGGCACAAGCGTGCGACTGTAAACGCGATAGGTTGTGGGCTCGATTCCCTCGCCAGGATATGGATTTTTTTCATTTCCTGGTTTTGGTAACAACGCAAAGAGCGGCGTTGAGTTCCGCCACTCAGCACGCAATGCCTTAATTCGGCGGAAAGTGGGAAACGGAGTGTATTAACTCTAGGTTCCCTCTGCCTACCCTGCTATATGCGGGATATAGCGTGAAGCTATGTATGTATGTATGTATGTATGTATATTATTTCTTTTATAGTTAAAATACAACATTAACATGTGTTTACATAATATTTCATTTAACGTCAATAAAATATCTTCCCATTTATAATTTCTGAAGAAGGTTGCAATGATATTTTTTTTAATTGTTTATCAAGTTACGTTTTATTATTAAATATATATAAATCGTAACAATTAAGATTATAACAAAAAAGAATCGACTTAAAAGAAATTACGAATAACTCAAAAACTACTCCTCAGATCTTAACCAAATTAAAATGGCACCACGTAAGAAGTACAGCTACGATATAAAAAATAACACAAAAAAAGAAAACTGTCAAATTGACAACCCGCTCTTTTCTGAAGTCGGTTAAACGCAGTTCTCAAGCAAGAAGAATATATATAAGAATTTTTCTTTCTTATTTAAATGTCATACAGATCTTATCATCCAAAAGCTGTTTATTTTATCTAAAATACTCGTAAGTATAAAGAATCAACTCATAATTTTCACACCAAATACATATATCTTGGAACCGACAATGCAAAGGCTAAACAAATGCAATATATGTCTTAGATACCTTGATTTATGACTACTTAAATCACGTAACATTTTATATCTTGTTTCCCTCTTTATATTATTTTAAAGGAATTCTGAACGTTTCAATTTACGGAAATGTGATCGATGCTGTTGTGGATGTCTTATATTAAATATTATTTATTTATTTATTTATTTTTTTATAATTTCACACTGTATCCCGCATATAGCAGGGTAGGCAGAGGGAACCTGACAACCTAGTGTTAAGACACTCCATTCTCTTTCAACAATTCCGTTCCCCACTTTCCGCCGAATTAAGGCATTGCGTGTTGAGTGGCGGAACTCAACGCCGCGCTTTGCCTTGTCACCAAATCCAGGAAATGAAAATTTTCATTTTCTGGAGTGGGAATCGAACCCACAACCTGTCGCGTTTACAGTCGCACGCTTGTGCCTCTGCGCCACGACAGGCGTTAGTTAAAATATAATTTTAAAAATAATGAATATTTTCATTAGTAAATATATAGCTCTGGTAACAAGGCAAAGCGCGGCGTTGAGTTCCGCCACTTAGCACGCAATGCCCCGATTCGGGGGAAAGTAGGGACGGAAAGGTTAAAATAGAACGGAGTGTCTTAACACTGAGTACTCTGGTTCCCTTTGTCTACCTAAAAAATATGTATTTTTTTTGTTTGTTATAAATAAAAATAAAATATTATTTTCAATAAGACAATTGATTAGGAGTTCCGCATATTATTATTTTCTTATTAACCAAATTAAAACGGAGGAGGTTATCAATTCGATTCTTTTATATAGTAGCTAATGCTTCTGAGGTATTTTAATTAAGCTAACATCGGGCTAGTAGTTTTTGAGTTATTCGTAATAATGTTACTTTTTAGTGCATTTGAAGTCTGCTTTCTTTTTTTGCTGAAATCTTAATTATTTACTATACACGCTTAAATACGCTCTGCTTACTCCGTAAAATATATGTAAGTATAAAACATATTCAAAGCTAAAAAACTATTCTTACCGTTTTTTTAAGAAACATATTTAATAACTTCCCTTACATTTGTTTGAATTCTTAATCTTGAGGATTGCCACTTTTTCCGTTGAAAAATTGGACAAGATCCAAAGTAGTCAGTCTAAGAAGCTTTAAAAGACTAGATTTATTGGTTCAATCATCTTTGCATTCTTAAGGAAAACCACTTCATGAAACTTCAATTATATTACAAAAGTTAAATAAACTTTTTGTAAAACTAATTACATTAATTAAGGTTTTATTGGAAAAGAAAAGTAATTTCAAGCAAAATGCACTAAAAAAAGCAAAATTATTTTACTGGGTGAACTGTTTTTAATTTTTTTTTATATGATAGCTAGTGCTTTTGATGTGGTTTCATCTAAATTTAGTTAAGATTTGACAAGTAATTTTTGAACGCCTGTCGTGGCGCAGAGGCACAATCGTGCGACTGTAAACGCGACAGGTTGTGGGTTCGATTCCCACTCCAGGAAATGGATTTTTTCATTTTCTGGGTTTGGTAACAAGGCAAAGCGCGGCGTTGAGTTCCGCCACTCAGCACGCAATGCCTCAATCCGGCGGAAAGTGGGGAACGGAGTGTCTTAACACTGAGTTCCCTCTGCCTACTCTGCTATATGCGGGATACAGCGTAAAGTTATGTAAGTACTTTTTGAGTTATTTGTAATAATTTTAGTTTTTAATGCATTTTATGTTAAAAGATTCTCTTTTTTGATAAAATTTTAATAAAACAATGTACGAGTATGTATGTATTTTTTATTAAAAATAAATAACAACCATATTTAAGCAAAATAGCAGTATACAAATGAAAACTTAACAAAAAATATATGGCTTCAAAGGACTGAAAAAGCAGCGTAATGAAAGAAAACAATCAATTACTTAATTATTATCAACATATTTTTTTAACATAATGAGCATATGATACATTGATTTTATTATCTTATTGAATGGTGATGTCAGTGAGATCTCGTTAAGCTGGTCATGATAGCGTTCATGTATTGAATAAACCATGAGTTGTTTTCAATTAAGCGTAAAAGCCTTCCGTCATAAAAGCGAGACCGGACATAATTGATGTGCGTATGTGTTTTGATTGTACTTATGTAACCGACTTGAAAAAGGAAGGATCAAATCACAGGATAACTGAAATATCATCCATATTTATACACCATTGGGTTATGATCTTTTTAAATGATAATTTTAATTAGTATGCACACGTAGCTCGTACCTTTTGCTTCTCGTAACCTTCTCTATATTTTCATAATACTCAACTAAGCTTTGGAAAATAAGTTAAAAAAAATTCTATAGGTTATTAGTTTCAAAGAGAAACCAACTATTTTAGTTGCCTATTTCTTATCAATAAATTAATATTATTTAATACTTACTATGACTTACATTACTTACACTTACAATAATTAATAATACTTAATATTATATATTATTTAAGTACTTAGTCCAGTACTTAGTCCATGCAAACTCCATTCCATAGCCCTGTTTTAGTTTTCCATACGTTCCATAGCTCCTAGGCATTGACCGGTGACCATCTCTGAGCAATTGCCTATGGTTACTCAGAGATGGATCCCGGTCAATGCGTCAGATTAAAAAATATTGTTGTCTCGAAGAGGCCTCTACGTGTTGGACCTGTGTCCTTACGCAAGCCTTCCAAAGGACCGGGTTCATTTGAACCCGAGAAGTTATCACGAGATATTATATATTATTTAATACAATTTACCCATTGGATATGTATAGTTGTTAATAAGCCTAAGTTTCTATCGAGATATCGAGTAGAAGCGTCCCACATATGGCATCGGGCATTAATATTTACACATTTTTGTGAAAAAATCAGAAAAAAATTTTGCATCATGTACCGGGACTCGAACCCGCGCCTCTTGAAAACCATCCTCACCATACATTCTGCTAGGTCGAAGTTCTTACAATTTATTTTTACAATTATACGCTTGTTACAATTTATTTTTGTTGTTAGCATTTATGTAAAGTAATATTTACCTGCTACCCAAAGATTGTTTCTAAGAACATTAATTTCTAAGAAGCACTTGGCAAGAGATTGCTATTTATAAAATGTTTATCTATGTATTAAAAATTTTAAATTGATAAAATTTAAAAACATGTCATAATAGCTTAGTGGTAAGAATGCCTGAATTCTTTCCAAATAGAGCAAGTTCCAGTCCCACTATGTTAAAATTTATATACGTCTATTAAATCAAAAATAACAATTTTAAGAAAAAAAGAAAAACGATTTTTGAAATTATTACAAATAACTCAAAAACAGAATTACTTCTATTTAAAAAAGAATCATCAAAATCACCTGTAAAAAGTTATGCGTTAAAACAAAAAAAACAGCCAAATTGGCGACCTCCTCCTTATTTGAAAACCGGTTAAAAATCGAAATTATACCAAAACACATACTGTATTTAATTTACCTACAATTTGTAGAATTAGACTACATTTCATATCTGTTGCATATTTTAGCATACATAGTATCAAAAGTTATATTTCTCGTTGAGACAGTAACTATCTAACTTACATTTCACAAGAGCAGTTAAAGTGAAATGAATTCTGACTGCCAAGGATGAGGATTACGAAGTTTAAGAGCCACTGAACGAACTGCTAACCCTTGTTCATATAGTTGTCGAAATGTACGATGAACTTTGAAGTCTATATTATGGGAGAGACGGCTTACAAATGGAAGTGACAATGTTCTAAGAAATGTTGATGAGTAAAAATGTTTTTATGTGTAAAATATATATAAATGAGATAAAGCTTTATTTGAGTATATTTAATATCAATATTTTGAGCTAAACATTAAAAAAGACAATTTAGTATGGACTAATTATTTTTAGAATACACTCCGTTCTCCGCTTTCCGCCCGGATACGAAACATAGTTATGTGATGGAACTCAATGCCGCGGTCTCAGATCAGAGCGAAGGAAAGAAAATAATTTAATAAAATAATTCCCCAAAGTGGGAACCGAACCCACAAACAATGGCTGTCCGACACTGTCACACTGCGCCACGACAACATCCTAGCTATGAGTATTTCTTCAAGAATTCATTCACCTGATTCATATGGCCTAAAGTTTTTGCCACTTTTGGCTAAATAAAACGTGTTCCTATGAAAGTACCACTATGAAAGTAGGCGAAATAGAGATTTCAAATATATGTTTTGTGGTACACCTACTTTCATAGTAACACGTTTTGCCATGCCAAAAATGTCACAAATTTTGAGCCACAGGAATCAGAAAATGACAAAACCTCGAAGAATTACCCCTATAATACATACATACAAAGTGCTATAATACATATAAAGTATACGTATCTTATATGTACAATATATACATAAACCTATGGTACCTCAAATATAGCCTATATGATTATTTTAACATGTGTAAGCTAATTTTATTTGGAGAAAAACTACACAAAGCCAATTATTTTTAATCAGAATGCATTTGACAGACTTTTAAATAATAAAATAAAATATAAATATTACACACACTGCCATGTGTTTGAATATCTACATTTTTCTATTACGTGACATAAATGTCTAATTATTAAAATTGACATAATGCAGTTTTAAATTCATAGAATATTTAGATATTTAACTCCTCAGTCGACCTAAATTAAGTTCATTTCATAAAATTCAATTTCTTTTCGTTCTTTTTAAATTTTAAAGCATTATCGTAGTTCCTACACAATGCAGAAATACAGCTATCGAGGTTAATTTTAGAATTATGTTTTGAGTTATATAAATTATAAGGTATAAAGGGGGCCATTATAGGCCACTAAATACTGCCCAGTAGTAACGCACAGGCACAAGCGTGTGATTATAAGCGCGACTAGTTGTAGGTTCGATTCCCACTCCAGGGAATGAAAATATTATATATTTATAATAATTAATATTTTTATTTCCTCGCTCTAGGAACAAGGTACGGCATTGATTTTTGCCACTCAGCAAGCAATGCCTCAATTCGGCGGAAAGTGAGGAACAGATCATAATTGCATGCGGTGCCTTAACACTAGTTTGTCAGGTTCCCTCTGACAAACCTGATACGGCGTGGAGTTAAAAAAAGGTACCAGCTAAATTCGTTTACTATATTGAATAGATTTTGTTTAGGAGATGAAGGAAATATATTAATATCAGCTCCATTTTTCTTTAGTGTATATAAAGGATGATTTATGCTGTATCTTAAAAATAACAGGCTGAATGGGCAAACTAATGGAGATAAAAAATAATAATTTGAAAGTTAAGAAATTGACGCCATTTTGTCGCAGTGGGTGACTGACTGTAAATGCGAGTGGTTGTGGATTAGATACCCACTCGGGGGAATAATAATATTTATGTTATTTAAATTTTCTCTCTCTGGTTATAAAAAAGGCCAAGTTGAGTTCCGCTACTCAACAACATATGTCTCAAATTCGAGCATCAAAAATAGAACGGAGTGTCTTGACACTATGTTCTTTCTGTCTACCCTGCTATACGAGATAAAGTATGAAACTAAAAAAAGGAATTAAATATAAGGACTATCATTTCCTAAAACAGCGTAGTCACATTTTGTATGGAACCAAGAACCGAAAGGAACAATAAGGAATTGTGTGCAGGTAAAATATATGAACAAGATAGGCTTCTGAATTCTTAAAACATATTTAGGTCACGTTCTTTACAAGCAAATACTAAAACATCCTAGGCTTTCTAGAATAACAGTTGTTTATCCTCATCTTCTATAAATCTTTGTTAGAAAGTAGCATATTTCCCGTACTTTTGTTTTCTAGGGCGATCTGTTTGAAAGTACTGAACGAGAAGAGAGAGGCAAATAAAAATGTTGTACACTATGACACTATGTAGTAAAATTTAACTATGGAAAAAATAAGAATGTTATTAAATAATCAAGATTTTAACAAAAAAAGAAAACCGACATTAAATAAAATGCCCTAAAAAGTAAATTTATTATGAATATTTCACAAAAACTTATCAGATCTTAACGAAATTATGCAATAAGACACTTTATTTTTTTTATTGATATCGGACGGCAAACGAGCAGAAGGACCACCTGATGGTAAGTGGTTACCTTCGCCCATAGACATCTACAACACCAGAGATGTTGTAGATGCGTTGCCAACCTAGAGGATACTGACGGAAGGGGGGACAATGTAGTAGTCCACTATCAGAACCACCACATTATGGGGAAAGGATGGGTGGGAAAGGGGAAAATCTGGCTTACATGCCATCGAACCGGAACACATCATTAGATATTTGGCGGTTCGTCTTTGACATGATAGTGGTCGCGAGCCAGTCGGAGGACGAACCTCCTACCACCTAACATAAACACAACATAAACACATTAAAGTAACTACGTCAAATTGAGAATTTCCTCTTTTTGGAAGTGGATTAAAAATGCCTAGCCTGAAAAGTATGGAATATCTGATTTAATAAATGTAAATATTGTATAACATTTTTTTAGCTTCACGCTGTATCCCGCCATATAGGTTAGACAGATCGAACCTGAGAACCTAGTATTAAGACACTCCGTTCTCTTTCAACAGTTCCATTCCCCACTTTTCACCGAATTGAGGTATTACAAGTGGTGGTAGGATAATATTTAAGACAAATGGAATAGTTCAACAAAATATTTAGTTCTATATTTCTAAAGAGGTAACCTCTAAAACAAATTCAAAGCAACATCAATATAAATTATAACAACAATTTGACTACAATGTTTTACAAGATAAAATTACAATATAAATGCATGCCTTGGGAATTTTATCGCAACTCGTAACTTCACACGTCCATCACGGCGTTTACTTTGGGTCATATTTCTGAACTATTTCAAACTTTGTATAAACACGAGTGGCAGGTTTTTAACCGATTTAAAAAAAGGAGGAGGCTATCAAGTCAACGATTACATATATTACCACATGACTTTTAACTGGGTGAACCATTTTTTTTTATGGATAACGGATGGCAATCGAGCAGAATGACCACCTGATAATAAATCGTTACCTTCGCCCATGGATATCTACAACACCAGAGATGTTGTAGATGCGCTGCCGACCTAGAGAATCCAGATGGAAGGGAAGGACAATGTAGTAGTCCGTGTGGGAAAGGAAAAACTCTGGGTTACATGCCATCGAATCGGAACACATCATTAGATATTTGGCGGTTCGTCTTTGACATGATAGTGGTCGCGAGCCAGACGGAGGACGAACCTCCTATCATTTAACTACTGGGATACCCGCTCTTACGGGACGCTACCCAGCGGCGGAGGGGAATTGTATTCTAACCCCATCCCCTCACAGACAAAATATGACAGCTGGTGCTTCTAATGTGGTTCTATTTAAAAATTTAGTTAAGATGACTAGAGTAGTGTTTGAGTAATTCGTAATAATTTTACTTTTTAACGCATTTTGTTTAGAATCGTTTTTTTTGTTGACATTTTAATTGTTATAAGTTATGCACTGACTACGCAGCTACTTGCTACATAACATTATATTAACCGGAAAAAATCTAATCAATCTGTATCCAAGCCACTTAATTAATATATATTTACTTTTTTTAATAAGTATGTATTTTTACCAGCAGTTTAATTAAAGAAAATTTTGTGTCAACGCACTCCGTTCTCCGCTTTTTGTCTGAATTCGAGGCATTGCTTTTTAACTGCGCTGCACGAGAAATAATAATCATGTAAATGAGATTTACAGTCAGACGGTGTCAATATGTAAAAGAATGGCCCCAATATGTGTAGAATTATATTTATAAGAATAGGTTTACCTGTTGTAACTTAGGAGACTGTTAGAAGAGTAGAATAGAAGGGTATAACTTTAACAAAGCAAAATTATAATGAATAACCCAATAACTATTCGTCTGATCTTAATTAAATTTTAATGCACTAACATCCATCAAAAGCTGTCATATAAAAAAGAAAATTCAAAATTGGTAAGATCTTATGCGGTAACACACATAAGAAAACAGTCGATTTAAGGACCTCTTTATTTTGAAGTCGATTAAGATGTATTTTTTACTTAGTTTTTTTAGACAAATCAATACCCAGCATTATACATGTCTACCTGTATACGCATGCCTGTATACTGCCTAGCGCCTGTCGTGGCGTAGAGGCACAAGCGTGCGACTGTAAAAGCGACAGGTTGTGGGTTCGATTTCCACTCCAGGAAATGTAAAAAATTTAGTATTTTCATTTCCTGGGTTTGGTAACAAGGCAAAGCGCGGCGTTGAGTTCCGCCATTCAGCACGCAATGCTTCAATACGGCGGAAAGTGGGGAACGGAGTGTCTTAACACTAGTTTCCCTCTGCCTACCCTGCTATATGCGGGATACAGCGTGAAGCTATGTATGTATGTAAGTATGTACATAATAGTTTAAGCTAAGAAAAGAGAAAAATCTTTACCGTCTTTGAGCACTAGGCTTGACTATAAAGAGAAAAAAAAAATGAAACGCATATATTTTTCAAAATAAATCAAGACTTACATAAATCTTTACATGAATGAACCGTTTTCTAGACTAACATCAACTATTCCGTTTCAGACGATCTTCCTTATATGATTTTATATCTACGCTTTCGCTTTAGTTCGCTTTAGCCATAGTTAAATCCTTTGTGAGCTCCGTAATAGCGATCGCTTTCTATGGGGGTCTATGTCTTCGTATGCATTGTTGTCCCACATCAAATGTTACGTAACTAAATAATAAAGATTCTTATACTTTAGAGTTTATGGATTATCCTATATTAAAATATATTCACTAATATAGTCAAGTACTTAATAATAAATAAATTAATTTAAAAGTCAAATTAAGATTTTGACATAAAAGAAAGTAATATGCGTGAAGCTAATAAAAAAAAAAGAAAAGAAAACTGTTTTTTTTATGGATAATGGATGACAAACGAGCTATAGAACCACCTGATGGTAAGTGGTTACCTTCGCCCATGAACGTCTACAACACCAAAGACGTAGATGCGTTGCCAACCTAGAGGATACAGATGGAAGGGGAGGACAATGTAGTAGTCCGTTATCGGAACCACCACATTTTGGAGAAAGGATGAGTGGGAAAGAGGAAAACCTGACTTACATGCCATCGAACCGGAACACATCATAAGATATTTGGCGGTTCGTTTTTGACATGATAGTGGTCGCGAGCCAGACGGAGGACGAACCTCCTACTACCTAGCTATTGGGATACCCGCTCTTACGGAACGCTACCCAGCGGTGGAGGTATTGTATTCTAACCCCGTCCCCTCACAGGGATTGTCAGTGTTTAACTAAATTTAATTAGACTAACTAAATTAAATCGAAATTAGTTCACACATTAGTTAAAAATTTTACGGTAAAGATATATACTTTAAAAAAATACAGTCAAATGAGAAACTCCTCCTTTCCCGACATCGATTATAAAATAGTTTAAGATTAGATTTCCAATTACCCGCATATATTATATTGTATAAGAATCTTATGGTAGTAAGCAAAGTACTATTACGGTTCATACTTCAAAAATTTACATCCAAACTTTTAAGTTCGCCACCCAACACGTAATATTTACCAATCAACGACAAATATTTCAAATATCAATAAAAAAAAGTCAAATAAATAATTTATATTGGATTTCTTAAGAGAAAAATATCTATGTCGCCATGTCTTCACTGACAGCCTTTTAGGGGAAAATTTATAATGGTAGTTTCCATTACCCGAAGTGGCTGTCTGAGGGCTGATGCATGACGCACTCGTGAGAAAATATTAATAAGACCGCGTACTATACTCGATAGACTTAGCTTTCAGGCTTTGTGGCCTACTTCTTGAAGTTGAGCACGTTCTACGGCATATTAATTTTTACATATTAATTATACGAAATCATATTAATATAATATTATAACGAATTGTTTTTAAAGGCTTGAATATTGATACACTGTTATTCTAACCCTAACTATTCTAAACTAGGCATCGAGCAAAATTACTATAATCAAATTTTGTTTTCATTTTTTTTTATGAGGAAGATAAGGTAGTTGAGTGTTCGGGTCACTTGTCGGTAAGTGAACACCGTCACTCATGACCTCGTGTAACACCAGGGTAGCTACATATGTATTGCTGGTCTTTAAGGTGGAGAAACCGGCTTTCGATATTTTTTTTTGGTTTCACGCTTTTTTCCCATAGCATGAACAACGAGATTCTAGTGTCTCGTTCTCGTTTCCACTTTCCGTCTGAAGCCAAAAGATTGGTGAGTGGCGAAACTCAACGCCGCGCTTTTCTTACTTGAACAGGAAATTTAAAATAATAAGTAAAGATACATTTGTAGGCACTTGAATATAAATGTATTGATATTCCTACTTGTCACAACTCCGCGATTCAAACTCACATCCTCCTTATTAGCAACCGGAAATATTAATTTCTAAATAAATAATCAAATAATACCAAGTGACAAAATCCTACACTAAATGAATTTTTTACATAGGTATGTAAATATTGCATTGATTTACATATCTATGTTAAAATTCACCCGATTCATATAAAAAATAAGCTTATCTGGCTGACCACGTAATTAACTATAATGAAACCGACATACTAAGCCGCAGGCTGCCGGAATTTAAATAGGTTACAATTAATACTGCAAAATATCTGCCTAGCACAGTGCTTTAGGTATGTGCATATGTATTTACTTATTCCCTTTTGTTATTTATTTAATTGCAGGATTTTTAAAGGTAACTTACTATTTTAGCAGTATCACATTTTCACTGCAAAATAGGGTATTAAAAAAGAACCTGGAGTCAAGATGCTTCATATCCCACTTTCCGCCCGAGCTTTTGATTACGGGCGGACGGAAAAATGAAAATATATATATGAAAACATATTTAAATGCAATGCCCCCGAGTAGGAATCGAACCCACAATCACTCACGTTTACAATAAGATGGTGCCCCACTCCGCCACGAAGATCTTAAAGTCAAATTAATTCATTAAAAAAACATAAAATCCATAGTAAAATGAGAGATCATTTCATTTTGTATCAATACCATATTTACATATTAGATATTGTAACCTAATACTACGGCTTTGGCCTACTATCTAAATACAAAAAAATAATATTAATAATTTTGAAAAGTACAGGATGAACCATAAAAATGAGTATTAACTGATTTCTAATATTAAGATTGTATTATAACAAAAAAAAGACCGACTTCAAACAAAATGCCCTAAAAAAATACAATAATTACGAATAACTCAAAAACTACTAGTCAAATCTTAACTAAATTTAAATGGGACCATATCAGAAGCACTAGCTGTCATATATAGAAAGTATTATCAAAATTCTTCCACCCAGTAAATATTTATGTCGGTATTTAAAAAAAACAGTCGACTTTTGATGTCGGTTAAAATAATATAATATAGAATAGGATACAGACATTTTATGAAATGAAAGAATTTAATATTTCACATGACTAGAGCTAGCTATAAAGCTAACTTATAGGTGTCCTAGGGTACTTATTGCAGCGTAAGCTTGAACACACGTTATTACCTAACGTTACACTGTACGTTTCATAATTATTACAGAAAATTGCGGTTGAAATTATTTCTTTGGCGTGCAGTAATTAATTTAAAAAAAATGTATCAGTTCTTCAGTAGTTTATGGTCAACAATTTTTATGTATATTTTTTTTATTTTATTTATAAAGCAACACAAAACAAAAAATATGTTATAAAGAATTATAAAAGTAAAAGTGAATGCAATGACATAGCCGACCATATTACTAGTTGTACTAACTAAAAACACATCTATATCTATATATAAATACGTGAAGGAAAATCTTTGGACGCGGACTTTTCCTTTTTACGAAAATTATGTGGACGGAGGAGAATGAAACTTGGTACACTTATAGTTTATATAGCGAAGGAGTGCACAATGATAATATATTTTTAAAATAATGCTTGAAAAATTTATTTAATTATTAAAATAAATGTTTACACACACTACCATGGTTTGACATGTACGTTTATATAAAGTGACATCTACATTGATAGACAACGCGTTGTTAGCGCGTCAACGAGAACTCTAGTTTTAAATCTCGTTCTAATTAAATGTCATTAAAAAAGCGTTCAATAAATTGTAAGAATAAAAGAAAATCGTGGAAAAGGGTAGAAAATAAACGCAGAAAATAGATGAAAAACGGTAAATAATTTTTGATCGTCCAGAAACAAATAACACCTAATAAAAACGAAATGTACTCAATAAACAGAGCTTAAATATCGTATCCATACATGCACTTCCCATATTCACGACTTTTACTGTACTTTAAAAAATAATTACTATCATTACAATTTTCGAATTTTGAAATTAATAATATTATGAAAAACAATCACACAATATATTTTTACTCAAAATCTAAGGTGTTACTGTATTTGTAATTGTACTTTTTTTTTATTTTATTTTATTTGTACTATATGTATATGTTATTTACGTATTATGTTGTATGTATGTATTTATTTATATATGTGCATTAATTTATGGACAATAAATACTTTTTGCGCCCTACGAACAGTCCTGAAAATCAATTCTGTATTTTAATGGGTGCATGTAAGAGATCACTCTTAGTGATAAGGCCGCCATTGCACATAACCTGAACTATGTATTTTTACAATTAGTTTTTGTATGCTTTTATGTGCAATAAAATATTATTATTATTATTAAAATCTGTTCCATTTTACACAAAACGCTACAATTGGAACCATATAAGTTTATAGCCATACATACATATATAGGACGGTTTCTAATAAAAGCGAAGCAAGGTACTTTGGTCAGTGGGTAAATAATAAATACCCAGAAGGGTTGCCGGTGATGGATGTAGCGTTTCCGTCGTCCGTCATATTGAGACCCACGAATTGTGACATAAATACCATTTTTTCCACCCGAGCTACAATTTTGGCGTGGAAAAATATTTTTCATTTTCTCTTGGCTAAGGTTTACAGTTAACAACGTAATATGATATAAATGATAGTTGATGTTATTACTGTACTTTAATATTATTAAAAAATATTTGATGAAATTTTTAATCATTGTGAATAATAGAGGATAGGCAGAGGGAACCTAGTGTTAAGACACTCCGTTCGCTACTTTCCGCCGAATAGAGGCATTGCGTGCTGAGTGGCGGAACTCAACGCCGCGCTTGCCTTGTTAACAAACCCAGGAAATGCAAAATTCCATTTCCTGGAGTGGGAATCGAACCCACAACCTGTCGCGTTTACAGTCGCACACTTGTGCACCTACGCCACGACAGACGTCCTACAAACCAGGCCTGGCAGGACAGGCTAAACCAGTGCTTAGTAATTAACACCACAACTGAAACTAAATATGTAACTCAATGTTTTGAATTCAGATGGTAAGGAAAGAACAGAGTGTCTCGACATTAGGTTCTCTCTGCCTACGAAAAATCTATTAAAGTTTTTTGATATTAAAATGGCAGTAAAGCTTTTTTATATGAGTAAGTAGGCAAGGAGATCCCCTATAGGTTCAAATCCAACCCACATAAATAGGGGCCAAAGCAGATTACTATATAATATTCAATTTACTTATTTGCAATAATAAGCTTACACATAATTCTAAATATGTTTTAAATAATATACGTAATCAAACCAAACTTTGCTTCTGAATTTATTATTTGATAAAACAATGGGTCGAATGAAAAATATTTTGGGACATAATTTTTCAATCATTTTAATTTTTCCGATTGAGTACTTTAGTCAGATAAAGTAACTAATAACTACTAGCTCCACCACTCAGACGACTGTAATTCGTCGTTAGGTGCTTTCTATGAATTTGCTAAAACGCCTATGATGCAAATATATATTTATTTATTTATTTATTAAATAGGAAGCCAACGCTATATACAATATTATTACAATTATTGTATACCTCACTTACAGGCTAACATGACATGCTTAATACAGTTATATAAACCTATAAAAAAAAACAAAACAGTACAGTTCTAATTTAAACTTACAAACAATAATGAAACAACAAAACTGAAAAAATAAAATAAGCAACAGGGATAATGACAAAAAAAAATACCTTGACTCTGTTAACATTAAGCACACACAAAAAATACATATAATTGGAAATTAAAGTATAATTAAAATTAACCAGTAAAAGTTTTCTTTACTTCATTTTTGAAAGACAAAGCAGACTGTCGGAAAAAAACTATGTCTCCTTTATTACATATAGTGTTATAACTAATAATCATTCTATTTATTGGGGCGTTCTTGCCTAGGTTAGTCCTAGCAAAACGCTGTTTAAAAACTTGTTTCTTTTTACGGTGATGTCTAATATTACATCTTGGTACCGTCAATCCTACTCTACTTATCAAATTTAAGCTATTGATTTGTGCATTTATAATTTTATGTAAAAAACAAAGATCTAACAAATTTCTACGATTAGATAGAGACAGACATTTATAGTATTTTATTTATATAAAAGGATGGAAAACATGCAAGAGGAAATGATTCAAATTCAGAAAGAAAGTATTAATGATACTGAAGCGTGATCACGTCCGATGCATAAATACCCTTTGAGGCACTTAAAAGGTCGATTGCTTTGGGTGAAGTAAGAGATATTTGGTGTGATCGTACCTAGCCTACCCTTCCAGGGACAATGTGTAAAAATAAAAAAAAAAATTTTTTCTACATTTAAGGGTCCAATATATGATTTTATAAAGAACAACACCTAACACAACGTAACATTCTTGTACAAAGTATGTCATATCCGTTTATTATATAAATACGTTAGATTCCTCTACTAAAAACTGCTGAAAAGTTTCACTTAACCTAACAATTTAAGAATTTCAAGGAAGAAATTTCGCTCAGGAATGTGCAATGCGCCTAAAAATTTCTTTTATTACGTTACAAGAACATTCCGCAGCCAAGGCTGCTAGTTGGTCTTTATGGCGTGCGGTTTCCTCCATTATTCTCGTACCGAGTTATAAGTGGCGGTCCTTTGGGTCAAAGAGAGCCTGATTCTATCACCTGCCCGGTCGCTTTGACTCGAATATTGGCCGTGATATGCTGACATTACCCGAGATACGTTTATTGGAAAATGGAAAGGCATAAATCCGATAATATTCTGTCTATTCTATTCTATATCAAAGCTAGCCAAATTGACTTTCTATAGAATTGAAACACTTCTCGCTGAAGCGAAATTGTATGTGACAGATTTCAACGTTCTAACTTAAGAGCGGAGTGTTTTAACAGTAGGTTCTCTGGTTCTCTCTGTCTATCCTGCTATATGCGGGATACAGCGTGAAGTTAAAAAAAATAGATGGTTTGTAACATGCAAAAATATTAAAGAAAAAGGAAAATTGAATTGACTTACCATATTATTGGTTTTCTATGGAAACTGTAAAAATAGATATATGTACGAAACAATATGAATTTCTAATAAAAAGAAAATATAACAGAAAGTCGGCTGACCATATATCGTTCCAAATATATATTATCGTTTAAGTATTATTGGAAATGAAATTTTATCAAATGTAATAAAATAAAGACGACATTTGGAAAAAAATAGATACTGAAGGGAAGTAACGAAGCGGGTAACACAACATTTTTTATTTACACAACTGTTTTACCTTTGCTAGCGAGTTTATTCCCTTTCACAAATTCAGCCCAAATCCAATTCTTTGAGTAAAAATCAATAGGATAACAGTATAGGCCAATTTTAGAATGTAACCGATACAAATGTTGTGAGAAATGCTTATAAGAAGAAACAATATATAATTTCTGAATTATATAGATAGCGAAATTTAAAGCAGATACTTACATGTATGTATAATAAAGCCTCTTTTTTTTTAACTTCACGCTGTATCCCGCATATAGCAGGGTAGGCAGAGGGAATCAGAGAACCTAGTGTTAAGACACTCCATTCACTTTCAACAATTCCGTTCCCCACTTTCCGCCGAATTGAGGCATTGCGTGTTGAGTGGCGGAACTCAACGCCGCGCTTTGCCTTGTTACCAAGCCTCTTCTTATTTTATAAATAAACAGTTTTAAGATATAGCAAGATTTACACATTTTGGACAAAGAAAAACATTATTTTATTATTTAGTAATATAAAATAAATTTTGAAATTACACCATATTATCCAAATTAATTACAGTCAGCTTGGTATGTTGTTGATATCATTTTAATTACAAATTTTGGTAATATCAGACAGACGATTTATGACAGAAAACTCGTGAAACAAATGTAAATAGAAGTTTAACTCAAATTTAAAGTCTCTCTTATAATAGAAACATATGAGAGACAGAAGACAATCCTGGAGGATATTAATATTTTGGCAACCAGACCGGACATATTTCTTTGTTTTAGAAGAGTAAAACGTGAAATACTGGTATTACTTTCAGTTCAATTATTATTATTTTTTATTCACGCTGTCACGATTGCACACGCTGACACGATTCACGCTGTATCCCGTGTAATTAGAACTAAAAAACCTAGTGTTAAGACACTTCGTTACCTTTTAACACTTCTGCCGAATTGAGGCATTGCGTCCTGAGTGGCGGAACTCAACTCCGCTTTGCCTTGTTACCAGAGCGAGAAAATGAAAATACTAAATATTATTTTGTATTTTCATTACCTAGAGTAGGAATCAAACCCACAGCTTGTCATGCTTACAGTCGCACGCTTGTGCCTTTGCGTCACGACAGTCCTCAAGGTTATTATAAAGATCACATTTTTAAAAAGTACACTAATTCTTGTTTCCTAGTAAGGAATTCATTAGAAAAGGGCTTAACGAAATATTTACATAATACTAAAAGACTGCCTGCCTAAAATTATCATCAGTTCATTTCTAAAAAGTATTTTGTAGGCGGCATTGGTAGGAAAATTTTAAAATAGGTTAGAAAGAAAAAATAGCTTGGACTGTTCAAGGAGTATTATCAGAATTATCACGAATTACAAAGGTAGGTTAGGGAGTTTTATGTTCCAGATACTAAATCTCCTTTCTCTGTAGCACCATACATATGGGTATTCAATAGAAGACAAAATTTCTCTGTAAAAAAACTGTACAGCTTTACTTCTTTGTTCTTGGTTCTTGGTTCTATGTATATAAATTATTGTTTCAATTTGATAATATTAAATCTTTTTAGCTTCACATTGCATTCCGCCAATAAGAGTGTAGGCAGAGGGAACCTAGTGTTAAGATACTCCGTCCACTTAAAATTTCCGTTCCCCACTTTCCATCCGATACTTAGCGACGGAACTCAATGCGGCGCTTTGCCTTGTCCAGAGCGAGGACATGAAAAGTAAATATTAATTATTATAAATATTTACTATTTTCATTGCCTGGAGTGGAAATCGAACCCACAACCAATCCTGTTTACAGTCTACTTATCTTTTTTGACTATAAGATATAGCCCATAAATAATATTAATATACTAAAAAGTAAATATTAAAAGCATCTTATACGAGTACTTCTCGTTCAATGTTCGTCTTTATTTTACAAACAGCTTTATGCAAAACATGTTAATATACTTACATACTTAATGTCTACGCAGTCCAAAAGAACGTTATATAGGATTAAGTATGAATTAATTTCCATATAAATAACATACTCAAGAAAAATAAGCTACTTTCCTTTTAAATTCACATTTCGAGGTCACTTTTTATGTTGATGGGTATTATTGTATTTAAATATTTAGTTACTTGTTACTAATATTAATAAAAATATTTGAATAAACCTCGTAGATGATACTTTACTATACAATCATTATATTTATTTCTAATAAAAAGTCGCCTGTCGTGGCGTAGAAGCACAAGCGTGCGACTGTAAATGCGACAGGTTGTGGGTTCAATCCTCACTCCAGGAAATGTAAAATTTAGTATTTTCATTTCTTGGGTTTGGTAACAAGGCAGAGCGCGGCGTTGAGTTCCGCCACTCAACACACAATGCCTCAATTCGGCGGAAAGTGGGGAACGGAATTGTTGAAAGAGAATGGAGTGTCTTAACACTAGGTTCTCTGGTTCCCTCTGCCTAGCCTGCTATATACGGGTTACAGCGTGAAGTTAAAAAAAAAATAATAAGTAAATAATCTGTATATTTTTTTTAAAAAAAAAGGTACAACTTATGAAAGCAATAGTCTATTAATCAGTACAGACGACTGAAAGTAAGGTTATGTTGTTGTATGGTGAATCTTAACGCCTATGTTTTTTTTGTATTCCTTATATATATCAATATGTACTTATTTCTTCTTAAATATAAAATTTATTTTGATTTTATATTTATGAAGAAATAAGTACATATTGATAAAAAAAAATAATAAAAGTAATTTATGACGATTTTTGTAAGAATATTATGTATTCCTATAAAAATTGCTACACATTCCGCCGAGTGGATCGAAGCGATGGTTCTTGTCGCTTCTGTAGGCAGACAGTTGCTTGCACCGCATTGGACTTATATAAAAGTAGTTTCACTCTTTGTCCCGCATGACAGAGGAAGTTAGAGTGCACTTAGTGTTAAGTCACTCCGTTCGTCGATTTCCGAATTCGAGACATTGCGTGTTAAGTGACGGGAATCAACGCCACACCTTGTCTTACCAGAGTGTAGAAACAAAAATATTTAATTATAATTATTCCCACAAATGGGAATCGAATCCACAACCTATTGCGTGTACAATTAGACACTGTCCCACTATGTTGGCCTTTGTAATGATACACTCCTATATCTTTCTTATCTCTTTTTTAACTTCACGCTGTATCCCGCATATAGCAGGGTAGGCAGAGGGAAGCTGAGAACCTAGTGTTAAGACCCACTTTCCGCCGAATTAAGGCATTGCATGCTGAGTGGCGGAACTCAACTTTTTTCCTGGAGTGGGAATCGAACCCATAACCTGTCGCGTTTACAGTCGCTTGCTTGTGTCTCTGCGCCACGACAGGCGTTATATATAATTAAAAGTGATAAGTATAAAGAATACATTATTAATATATTCTTTCATGATACAAAATATGGTGCTTTCATTATACCAGCTAATTACATTATGTTAGGACCTTGAGACGCTTTAACGAGGTATCATATATGACACGCGTAATGTGATAAAGTAATTTCAATAAAAGTGATATGTTCGTTACGTTATATTTACGAGAATGGAGTAACAGGCGAAATTATTATTTTAATTTTTAAAACTGAACTGTTTTTTTTATCTGTTACTGCATAACTTATTACTGGATGAAGCTATTTTGATATTTTTTTTATATGATAGCTCATGCTTCGGATGTCTCATTAAATATGTTAAGGTTTGACGAATATTTTTTTTATTCCTAATAATTTTAAGTTTTAATGCTCATTGCATTAAGAATATTAGACTCTATATGTTTTACACATTTATGCATCTCACTCCAATGGGTGTACTTCGCAATCGAAGTAAAGAACCTATGTCACCGTATTACTCCAATACATATTTCGTGTCCAACGCCATTTCGCAACTAGCCCACGTCTCATATCATTACTTAACTAAAGATAAGCAAAGAAAACATTTTTTAACTTCACGCTGTATCCCGGATAGAAGACAGAGGGAACCTCAGAACCTAGTGTTAAGACGGTCCGTTATCTTAAGATTTTCGTTCCCCACTTCCCCCTAAGCTCAAGCATTACGTGCTGAGGCGGAACTCAACGCCGCTCTTTGCTTATTTGCCAGAGCAAGGAAACAAAAATATTAAATACTTATTATTATAAATAAAACAAAAAATATATTTAAAATAGTTTCACTTCCATTATTAAAAATCGAACCTACAACTATTATCTTTCTAAATAGGCCAAGTCAATATATAAAACAATATTCGATGTAAAATACAAAAGAACGGTAGAAGTAACTTCCGTTATCAGCCTATTGTACAATTATCTTTGTACTAAAAGAGGGTTAAAGGAGCAATTTATTAAAATCATGATAACGATCTTCATTATGCTACGCTTGCTTCGTAGAATACCAGAGGAAACAGGGTAGCTGTTTTTTCCAAAGAATGTTTGGGAAGGCAAAACTGCCTCGAATTATAATGGTCTGATTAAAAGAGATCACGTTTTATATGGGTGAAGCTTGTGAAAGTGTAAAATTAACGTTTCTTAAATGTTAATATTATGATTATTTAAATTTTGTGCGTATTTGTCTTCTATTATAAACGGTTTTTAATCGATTTCGAATAAAATAATTTCACTTTTTTCACACAACTTTTTACTAGATGAAACAATTTTGATGATACATTGAATATAGATATGACGAGGAATTTTAAATTCTTCGTAATAATACTTTTTGGATTATTGTGACTTCATGTGTATATATTTTTTTAAATTTATCTTATTTTTTTATGTTATTACCATGGTTAATAAACTATGAGTTGTAAGTTCAAGTTCTGTTTTATATTATTCACACCAAAATAAATAAAATGTAACAATGAATACCGTTACTCAGCACCATCTTAAATATAAGAAAAATGGAGAGTGGCGTAATTCAGTACATTGAATAAGTATATTTATAAAAAATATATATAGGGCAATGATTGTCTGTCAGTCTATTTGTCTGTTAGTATGTATATCTTTGAAATCATTTGATGAATGCGAATGAAACTTTTTTGTGTTGAAGCTGTTAAGACTCATTAATTCAATTAAAATGGAATAATATGGCAAAGGTTTAAAGTCCACGCAAATGAAGATGCGAGCATCAACTAGTTAAATAAAAATAGATACTAAATTACATACATGACGAGATTTAAAATTATGATTATTAAATGAGTAATGTGCTTCCTGTAATTTTGAATAACTATACAATTCATTTAACTATAATCTTTATAATTTTTACAATTGCCTTTTCCTGATCGCTATCTCACTAAATAGTTGAAAAATAATTTAATGAACATAAATAAGTATGACTTAGATATCGAATTAGAAAAATATTTTACTAGTTGTCGCCCACAACTTCGTTTGCGTAAATCATCGTGCTCATATTTTCCCGTTGACGTAGGAATTTTCGGAAATCTCCGCCTAGTGTTTGCTTAAACTCCTCAAGAAACCTACATGTAAAATTTCACCTTCCTATGCCTCTAGTTTCGGCTGTGCGTTCTTTCAATCACTCAGCAACGGAAAAATTTTAGATATATAAATTAAAAAAGAAAAATCATTATTTTAGAAACGTATGAAAATTTTAACATATGTAGGCTATAGTGGTTGGTCGAATTCCATGAACCGCAGGTTATTGTACGCTTTTAACGGAATCTTCTTATTCTAAATGTATGAATAATACTTCGAAGAAAGATTAATTAGAAATTAAAAAAAAATATATAAAAAATTATTATGACGACTGAAAATTCAATATTGTATTCGTCCGATATATCATAGTAGCATAATTGGTCCAGCATGTTGAAATTATACATATTATACATATAATTATATTGTAAAATACCATTGGTTTGTAAATTAAAGCTTAAATCTATTTTATATGTGTTAATATTATTTTCTCAACGGACAAACAAATTGCAACAATTTTGCTACAGATAGCTGCGATAAATGAAAATTGGTCAATTATAAATGGTAAAATATTTTGCTATTATTTTCAAAAAATACGTTACTTTTTGCATTTTTTCGCTATTAGGTCTATTTATTTTTATTAGTGCTATTTAATTGTCGGTTCTCCATAAGTACAATATAAAAGTTTTTTGGCAGACTACAAAAAACACATATACTACATTGAGTTTACGTCTAAATACTACGTAAATAGGTTTTAAAGATTCAATTTGGCGTACCTCATAATGTCTTACCAATATAAATTTATTTATATGAATATGCTATGTGCTATATTCTTTATATATAACATAATAAGTATAGGTTACTGCAGAAAGGTATGTTTTATCATTTTTTCTTTAACAAATCTATTATTATGATATATTCTTATGATGTGTTCCGGTTCGATGGCATGTAAGCCAGGTTTTCCCATTCCCACCCATCCTTTCCCCAAAATGTGGTGGTTCCGAGAACGGAATACTACATTGTCCTCCTCTTCCATCTGTATCCTCTAGGTTGGCAACGCATCTACAACATCTCTGGTGTTGTAAATGTTCATGGGCGAAGGTATCCACTTACCATCAGGTGGTCCTTCTGCTCGTTTGCCATCCGTTATCCATAAAAAAAAAATAAAATAAAAAAAAAACAAATCTATATTATATTCTTTCTCTTATATTTACGCATTTTGAGGGTACAGGACGTCAATACTGCACTTAGTTTGAACCCAAACCTGTAAAGTGAAGTCAAGTTTCAGTATATCAACAATAGTGTCAATTTTTACCGAAATTTTATTTACGTATGTACATTTGTACAATTATATT
Organism: Philaethria dido; assembly: GCA_033558755.1. Classification (NCBI taxonomy): domain Eukaryota; kingdom Metazoa; phylum Arthropoda; class Insecta; order Lepidoptera; family Nymphalidae; genus Philaethria; species Philaethria dido. The sequence goes on from JAKGSA010001374.1 coordinate 52,129, forward strand.
CACAGGAACAATATTTTAGTCTCGAGCGACCACGTATAGTTTTTTACGACCCCGAGGTCGCCTCACTTGTGATCGTTAAATCAAGAAGATTTAGTCGCACTGATCCTGTGCACTATTTAAATATTACCTTTAATTTATTAAAGGTACTGAATAACGACTACATGGTATGTATTAAATATTATTATAAAAACAGCATATCGTTTTTTATATATGAGTTGAGACTAATAGCACTACTTAAGGTGCAGGCTAGAATCTAGGGAGGAAAAGTAAATTGCGTTGAAACCGCCTCGGTGCATTTAGCCGTCATTTGTACTAGCATAATTATTATCTCGCTCAGTAACCCACAGTTCGAACTGCATGTATACAGACGTGTTCGATGACGATATTACAAGACAAAGTACCTCATACTTTTTGCAACTTCACGCTTTATCCCGCATCGTTGCCTGTAAGGGGACGGGGTTAGAATACAAGTCCCTTCCGCCGCTGGGTAGCGTCCCGTAAGAGGCGGGTATCTCAGTACTTTGGTGGTAGGAGGTTCGTCCTCTGTCTGGCTCGCGACTATTGTTCCGGTTCGATGGCATGTGAGCCAGGTTTTCCCCTTTCCCACCTCTGGTGTTGTAGATATACCATGGTGCATAGGCGAGAAACCACTTACCACCAGGTAGTCCACCTCGCTTGCGCTCGTTTGCCATCCGTTATCTATAATATATATATATATATATATATATATATATATATATATATATATATATATATGGAGTAGTCGGAGTACCTAGTGTCAAGACACTCCGTTCTTCGCTTGAATTCTAGGCATTGCATGTTAAGTGACGCAATTCAACTGTCTTATATTATTAATGTATATAAATTATCTCTTATTTTATGTTTTTAGAACAGCTATTATTTATACCAGCTTCTATCAAACAAGTACAAGCGCAGCTTTGTAGAGTTCCATTTTGGCGTCTGTGACTTGTTTAAATTGGACCACATGTTTGGTGCTACGTTACTACCAGCTTACTACCGACAACCACTTTCGCAGCGAGTTTCCCCAATGCTGGAATGTCCGTTAAAGCCTGTAAGATGTTTTTTTTTAATTGCATAACTCATTCGCGCAAAGAAAGCGCAACGTTAAATTTTGCTACTTACCACGCAATGACTCAATTGGGTGGAAAGTGGGGAAAGGAAATGTTAAAAGAGAACGAATTTTCTTAAAATTAGGTTCTCTGGTTCCCTCTGCCTATACTGCTATGTGCGGGATATAGCGTGAAGCAAAAAAAACACCTAACAACACATAAAATATCTAAATTTAATATATAAATACGGGAAATTGCCACTTAAAAGATACTGTTTCTTTATTTATTGTGTTTACAACATACAAATAGTATGCTGATCAGTAACTATATTTTTTTTCATCAAGTACTTGTCAGTTTCAACTCTTTTTTTTTAAACATTCCAAGATTTCTAACATTTTATTTAATTGCAGGGTCTCTATCGATTTGAAATGATGGAAATACATCCACATTATATTCCTAAAAATTTTCCTTTCCACGAGGGACGCGCTTATTACAATCTTACATATAAAAGTAAAGTACTCTCCTATTCATATGTTGATTTTCAGCTATTGAAAATAGATAGACATTAAAGCAATAACATTCTGAACTTTATTTTTCTCTTTACCTTACCAAATTGCTATTATTAAGCCAGGTTTTCCCCTTTCCCACCCATCTTTCCCCAGAATGTGGTGGTTCCGATAGCGGACTACAACATTGTCTCCTTCCATCTGTATTCTCGTCGGTCGGCAACGCATCTACAACATCTACAACATCTCTGGCGTTATGTTATGTCTATGGGCGAAGGTAAAAAAGGCGGAACTTACCATTAGGTGGTCCTTCTGCTCGTTTGTCATCCGTTATACATAAAAAAAATAATAATAAGGAACATGGATTTAAATTTTACCATCCAGAGAATATTTTGTTAAAAAGAAAAAAATTAACCAGGTCAGGTTTCGCAGAGGACCTAGTAATAAATATTTGTATTAAATTTTATAAAAAAAATAAAACATTACGATTCTTCGATTTCTGACAAAAGCTTAAAGCAAGATACTTTTATATTAACCCTCCATCGGTCGCTTAATTTTTCTAATGTGAGTCGTCGCGCGGGGTCTTCTGGGACTTTTAAAACAGCTTATAATCAGTCTTATAAGATATACCTTATGTGTTTTTTAATAGATTTAGTTGGGTTGTAGAACAGCATTGATATAAAACATGAATATATATTGAAAAATGGCTGTTTATTTACTCTATACAAACAATAATAAATTATTCCTTTAAATGAACTTAAAATTTAATTAATACAAGAAAAAATTGGGCAATAAATTGTAAAAAAATACATAAACATTTGTCTTTGTTCAACTAGTACTGTCCTTGAACATAATCAATGCATACTGTTTTTAAATGATTTGGGCATATATTGCCTTTGCAAAAGTAGCTAATAGATTTTAATTTTGTATGTGTTCATCTCGAACATTAAATAGTTTTTTTTTTTTCATAAGTATAAAATGTCACTATTGTCAGATGAAATATCCTGAAGAGACAATCAAAAAATCATCTATTGCGCTTTTTGAACTATGTGCTGATTTACGAGGTATTTGCTTTAGTTCGATTTTGGATTGCGGCACTGGATATTCTGTTCCTGTTTACGTACATACTCAGTATACATTATTCATGTAATATTTTCTTCTAATCTTTGTTGACACTGTCTTATTGTAGTAGGCAGACAGAAGCCTAAAAGAATAAAAAAAAAGTTATTAAAAAAGGAAACTATGGTCTTTTTGTACGAGCACACCTTTGAAACCGCTGGATGATTCGCATGAAACTTCTTTGTACTGACGTTGTTACTTCAACAACGACGAAGTGTTATACACTCGATGTAGAACCATAAGAGAACAGCTAAACCATAAATAACGAAAAGTCGCCTTAATAGTTTAGTATGATGGGAATTTTCCGTTGATATATAAATATTAAAGATCTGGAACTTCTGATAAAGAACTGACAGTCTAAGAAGGTGTAATTCAAATTCGACAAAAAAAAATTACACTAGCTTCACTCTGACTACCCATCGTAAATGGAATTTATCCCGTGGCGCTATCGTTATTGGCGCTGTAGCGCTAATCTGCTTTTTTTTTTAAATAAGCGCAAACAAACACTGATAAGACCTTTAAAATAAACAAAACACCTAAATTAAAATCTGTATATGCCTTGAAATATTTGAAATAATTAAAACAATGGACGTACGAGGGTCTGTATTAGGGTGCGTTCGTATTGGGGGCGATTAAAATTGTTTACACGACTAATGAAAACATCATGACGTGATAATGCACAACATTGCGGCGCTTGTAATTACTTGGACCCGTTTACATTGACATGGGACGACATATTGTTTTTTGATATCATATTTGTATGGCAGCTATTATGTAGTGGTTAAATAATGGAAAGCGCCATCATGGTGAGAATTTAATTTGAAATCATGTTGTTGAAAATTTTATATGCTAAACTTCTAAAATATGAAAAAATAATGAGGTCGGAATGCCTTAATTACTACATTTTGTTGTGTTCGAATATTGTGACGTCAACATATAGAAATTAAAAAAAAATTAATAATATTGTTTAGGCCTTTGAGATAAATTGACAGTGGCTTAACAATCATTTGTTATAACAAGTGACTTATTGTATGAAAAAATATCAATCGAATACTGGATGTTGTGATGTCTAACGAAGCCTGTTTAACATTCTTATTTTTCATGCATCGCCAATATTTTTCTTAAACTTTATAACTATGTTTAAAATTGTGCTATTAATATTTTTAATAATAAATTTAATATGTTTCATATTTTTAGATTTGATACTAAAAAACAGGAAATAAAATATCGTATCGTGATCGTATCGTGACGTATAAGCATTTATTATTTCCGTCAAAACCAAAGGAGTGCCTGGTGTTTGGTGCGGTTGAGTCTAGTATTTAATTAAATACTGCTGCGAATCAAGCATTATAATTATTTATGTTGAATATTCAGACGCTAAGCTAACAATTGCATAGATTAAAAATAGATTTATAGCTTAATAAATGAAAATGAAATTTTAAGGTACATACATAAAGAGACACATTTTTTTTGTTAACTTCACGCTGTATCCCGCATATAGCAGGCTAGGCAAAGAGAACCTGAGAACCTAGTATTCTAGTAACACTCCGTTCTCTTTCAACAAATCCATTCCCCACATTCCGCCTGATTGATGCATTGCGTGTTGTGTGGCGGAACTCAACGCCGCGCTTTGCCTTGTTACCAAACCCAGAAAATGAAAATACTACATTTCCTGGAGTGGGAATCGAACCCACAACCTGTCGCTTTACAGTCGCACAGACCGAAGCGCGATCGCTTATCGAAGAGATACATTAAATTTTTAAATTAAGTACGTAAATACGTAATATTTTTTTTTTTTATTTAGTGCTAAAAAATCTTTTGCCGAAGAGACTTTTGAAGAACACAGAAGGACAGAAGACACTCCATTTTCCACTTTCTGCCCGATTTCGAGACATTGGGTGTTTGTTTGAAATTTTAATTCTCTTTTTTATAATATTTGACACGTGGTCCGCACCTTTTGTCAACTTTCTCTACATTTCATATTACTAAACTAAGCTTAGGAAATAAGATAAAATTGTTTCAAAAAGAGTCCAAATATTTTAGTTGCCTATATCTTATGAATAAATTAATCTATATATAAAAATACGTGAAGAAAAACTTTGGATTCCTTTTTACGAAAATTACGCGGAGCGAGGAACGTAAAACTTGGCACACTTATAATTCATAGAGTGCAGAATGCTGATATTTTTTTTTAAATAATGCATAAAAAGTATATTAAATTAATAAAACTAATGTCCCCGTTGACGCGTTAACAACGCGTTGTTTTTAGCAATGTATATGTCTTTTTATATAAACATGGATGTCAAACCATGGTAGTGTGTGGAATTTAATACTTAGTATGACTAATAATATCTACTTATTAAAACTATAACTTATAACGAAATTATGATTTGCAAGCATCTTCATATTTTTTATATAATTTAGAAACTGTTATAGTTATATTTTTTCTTACATAAAAAATAACTATAGGGTCCATGTTACTCATTTAGCTTACATTTTGCTTATCTATCTAATGTACGTTTGGCAATTAAAAGTAACTAAGGAAATTATGATTGAAAATCACCAAGAGTTTAACCGATAAGATCACAATTAGAATGTAATTTAAGCTTCTACGCGAGCTTGAATCTTCAGTTGAACACAAATTTTACAGCTCGCTCGTAATTATAAAGTTATTTACCACTTATTATATTACTTCCATTTTTTTTTTTTTTATGGATACCGGATGGCAAACGAGCAGAAGGACCGCCTGATGGCAAGTGGTTACCACTACTACAAAACAAGAGATGTACTAGATGCTTTGCCAACCTAGAGGATACAGATGGAAAGGGAGGATAATGTAGTAGTCCGCTATCGGAACCACCACATTTTGGGGAAAGGATGGGTGGGAAAGGGGAAAACCTGGCTTACATGCCATCGAACCGGAACACATCATAAGATATTTGGCGGTTCGTCTTTGACATGATAGTGGTCGCGAGCCAGACGGAGGACGAACCTCCTACCACCAAACAAAATATCTATATATATATCTATTTATATAACATAATATCTTCTACAACAATCAATTTTATTATCCAAGTTGAAATTATACAACTTTTGTTATTAGATATTGAAATAGCGCTAACTGACATAAAACTTAAAGATTACACAGCTTATAGTGTGTACAAGAATAGACTAGGTTCTTTAGATCTTAAAACTGAAAACTTCAATAAATGTAAAATCCCTATTGTTGCTTGGTCATATCTAAACCTCAATGCCATATATTATTATTTATATTCTACTGACGTACTAGCTTATGCTATTATTGATTTTTTTTTTAAAGAAATGAATATTTCATTTGGCTGTAACTACGTTTCCAAATTATTTTTCAAATTCAAAATCAAAATATTCTTTATTCAAGCAGGCAATTACAAGCACTTTAGAATTGTCAATTTACAAAGGTGTCAGTCGTGTCAGTCCTAACGGAAAGTACCACGGGCTCGGAAGGCAGTTCTGCTGAGAAGAGCCGGCAAGAAACTCAACAGTTGCTCTTTTCAAATAATTTCTTTACAATAAATATATAACTATGATGAGCCTCCCAGGTAAGCGACAACACTATTTAATTCCACACATTGACATCATTATAATATTCGTGGACAGAATAATATACTTTTTTCAATAATATGTTCTTAATCTTAACTTTAAATCGTTGAAGTGGCAGATCTGTAATTGTTTCTGGAATTTTATTATACATGCGTATACCTTGTGACAAAAAAGAAAGCCAGGTGGAATATTCCTAGGTAGGGAATAAAAAAATCTAAATTGATTTTAATATATCATTACAAAGCAATATATCTTTTAAAATAAATTCTTTGAATGAAAAGAAAAGTAATAGAGAAATTTCTAAACTATATTGATTTTTACTTAAGATTAGATGGTTTTTTTTTAACTTCATGCTGTAACCCGCATATAGCAGGGTAGGCAGAGGGAATCTGAGAACCTAGTGTTAAGACACTCCGTTCTCTTTCAACAATTCCGTTCCCCAGATTCCCAGATTAGATATTTACCACATAATTTTACTTTAAGCTATAGAAATTACTAAATACACTTACAAGTCCTTATATAATTTTCAACATTTGCAAATATACATATATCAAGTAATTTCCCGTTTAACGTTAGTTCTGTGCTTGCGTGGAGAGCGGATTCCTCGAGTTATACTGCATTTCAAAATTACTAGGTTATGAATGTTAGCATGAAATTATTCTGTGCATTAATTTTATGTCATATGCTATTTGTAATAGATTGTATTTTAAAAATATATATAAATATCTCTAAAATAATATTCATTATTTTATATTCGATAAAATAAGCAACGCTTAAGCCTCGGTAAATGATAAAGTTATTGATGGCGAAAAGGATGAAGTAGGAAAAAAAAAAGGAAAAAAAAGGATGAAGGATGAAGGATGAAGGATGAAGGATGGGGTATGTGGATAATACAGACTCAGATCAGCAAGATTGGGATGATAATGATCTTCAAGAAGTGTAGATAGCTGCAACTACAAGAGTTGAGTGAGGTAGCCCATTATTTACGTTGTAAGAAGCTGAGGCACCAAATGCTTATATAATGCTAAAATTGGCCCCAAAGCTTTCTTGAAAACATTGACATTTAAGTTGTTATCAGCATTACAATCGTGAGCAACTATAACGACTTACCTGAGATTTACATTATAATGTTTTCTTTTTTTTTTTGAATTTCCGCTGTAACCCGCATTTGCTTGGGGGTAGGCAGAGGAACCAAGAAAACCTAGTGTTAAGACACTCCATTCTCTTTCAGCAATTCCGTTCCCCACTTTCCACGCCGGGTGGGGCATTGCGTTTAGAATATCGGAATTCAGCGCCGCGCTTTTGCCTTGTGCAAACCCAAGAAATGAAAATACTTAATTTTACATTTCCTGGAGTGGGAATCGAACCCACAACCTGTCGTTTACAGTCGCACCTTCTGCGCCACGACAGGCGCTATTAGATTATATATTTTAAAAGTTACAATTGCTTCAAACCTATGTCTTAAAGGGAGAAAAGGAGTTATTTATTTTTATAAAATCAAATAAATAGTCAATTATCAATTGTTTTTATATATGAATGCTCATTTTATTATCCAATTACATATGTTAAAATAACACAAAATATATATTGTAAGACTAATTACAAGCTGTTAATTTTTAAAGTCTTGTTTGGTGGTAGGAGGTTCGTCCTCCGTCTGGCTCGCGACCACTATCATGTCAAAGACGAACCGCCAAATATCTTATGATGTGTTCCGGTTCGATGGCATGTAAGCCAGGTTTTCCCCTTTCCCACCCATTCTTTCCC
>JAKGSA010001375.1:0-24169 GCA_033558755.1 Philaethria dido
TCGCCAAATTGAGGCATTGCGTGCTGAGTGGCGGAACTCAACACCGCGCTTTGTCTTGTTACCAAATAAATGATCATATAACAACAAAAACTACTAAACTATTCAAGTTACACATATTCGTATAATCAAGTCAGTAATGTAAGATGTACAAAATTGCCGTCTCGACTTCCAAGGACAGGAAGGTTGCTCCAATTTATTAACTTGGCTTGATATCAAAATTCCATTCTATCGGACAAAATAATGAAGGTCGAAGCGAAATGGTGCAGAAACTGTATATACTAGCTGGATCCCGCGACTTCGTTTACGTGAACTAACTTCACGCTGTATCCCGCACATAGCAGGGTAGGCAGAGAGAACCAGAGAACATAGTGTTAAGACACTCTGTTTTCGCTTAACACTTTCTTACACTTTTCCTTTTCTTTACATTGCATGGACTATAAATCCTAAAATCTCGTTTTCATTGTTTTTAGGATATGTCCATGTTTACATGGGAAATTTCAGATTTCTATGTGCAGTAGTTTCGCTTGTACGTCGTCTCCCAGTCACTTAGTAACGTAAGATATTTATATACGTATATATAAATACGTGAAGCAAAAACTTTGGACCCCTTTTTACAAAAAAAATTCGAGGACGGAGGAGCATGAAACTTGGAACACTTATATAGAGAAGGAATGCAAAACTACAAATTAACAAAATAAATATTACACACACCAATGTGGTTTGTCATCCATGTTTATATAAAGTGGCATATACATTGCTAAAGACAACGCGTTATTAACACGTCTACAGGGACACTAGTATTAATAGATATGTATACTAGCAGCTCTGATGTCTAACTAACTTTGTTCTTTCACAGAGCGCGTCTCTTTCGTCTCAATTTGAGCTGAAAGTGGAGAACGGAGTGTCCTAACACTAGGTTCCTTTTTCTTGTTAAATGGAATAAAGGATAAGAAAACAAAAAGGGAAAAGCATTTGAATTATATCAACTTATTCACTTTAGATATAATATTTAGTGTATTGATTGTTTACTATCCTAAATTTCCAATACTCGTGTCGCGACAGCTGTCACAAGTGTATCTACATCGATACGTCTCTAGATAGACAGGATGCCAAAATGTCTAGACTTTAAGACAACATTTTTCATATTTATTACTGGTTTTAGTTTCCTTTATATTGTAATATTTTTGTGTAATAGCGATTAGAAAAATATACCGACTTTAAGAAAATTGCACTTAAAAGAAATATTATTACGAATAACTTAAAAACTTTTCGTCATATCTTAATAATTTAATTTAAATGGACATCAGAACCACTATCAGATAAAAAAAGAATCTTTTTTTTTTTTTTTTTTATGGATAACTGATGGCAAACGAGCAGAAGGACCACCTGATGGTAAGTGGTTACCTTCGCCCATGAACATCTACAACACCAGAGGCATTGTAGATGCGTTGCCAACCTAGAGGATACAAATCTAAGGGGAGGACAATGTAGTAGTCCGCTATCGGAACCACTACATTTTAGGGAAAGGATGGGTGGGATAGGGGAAAACCTGGCTTACATGCCATCGAACCGGAACACATCATAAGATATTTGGCGGTTCGTCTTTGACATGATAGTGGTCGCGAGCCAGACGGAGGACGAACCTCCTACCACCAGAAAGATTAAAATTAATTCACACAATAAAAAATTATCCAGTAGAATTGAAACCAAGGAGGTTCTTTTTTGTTCGTCTTGAATATAGATTAAAGCTTCCGCATAGCAGGAAAGAACCTAGTGCCAAGACATTTCGTACTCTAGTATTTGCCCGAAACGAAACATTGCGGAATTGGCGGAACTCAACGCTGCCCTTTTTCAAAAGCTGGGAATTGAAAATGGTTCAAATGTACTCATTCTCACGAATGAGGATCGTCACGCATCACTTCTTTAGTCAAAACTGTTCCACTGCGCTGCAATGGACATATTGACCTTTAACATAAACCATACACAATTTTACCTACACGAGATTCGAACTCAGGACCGGTCAATAGCTTTAAAAGACTGGTCCACAAAATTGTCTAAAAAACGCAATTTCCCTAAACGCTACATTTATAATTTGTAAGCCCAGCTTATCCTTTCACTTAGCAAAATTAAATCGTTACAGAAAGCCAAGTTCGAATGAAACTGTTGAGTTGAATGTACGGGAATCCCTTTGACGAAGATCGATATTACTAAAATGCGAAAATTTAAAAGATTTTTATTATAATTAAGATTTGAAACAAAAAAAAAAAGAAGGATCGAGGCCTGTTGTGACGCAGAGGCACAAATTTGTGACTGTAAACAGCACAGGTTGTGGGTTCGATTCCAACTCCAGGAAATGTAAAAGTTTAGTATTTTCATTTCCTGGGTTTGGTAACAAGGCAAAGCGCGGCGTTGAGATCCGCTACTCAGTACTCAATGCTTCAATTCGGTGGAAAGTGGGGAACGGAGTGTCTTACCACTAGGTTCTCGGGTAGCCTACACTGCTATATGCGGGATACAGCGTGAAGCTTAAAAAAAATGTATTTCCATTCCTCGCACTCATAACGAGGCAAAATGCAGCGTTGAGTTCCAACACTCAGCACGCAATTCTTCAATTCGGTGGAAAATGGAGAACGGAAATATTAAAAAGAGAAGGGAGTCACTTAACACTAGGTTCTCAGGTTCTCTCTGACTACCCTGCTATGTGCGGGATACAGCGTGAAGCTTAAAAAAAAACTGACTTCTGATGAAATGTACTAAAAAATAACATTGTTACGAATAACTCATAAACTACTCGTCAGATCTTAATTAAATTTTAATGGGATCATATCAGAAGCATTAGCAATCATATAAAAAGAGAACCATCAAAATTGGTTCACTCACTAAATGTTTATATAACACACAAACAAATACAGTCGAATTGAAAACCTCCTTTCATGAAATGGGCTAAACTTTAAAAGATTTTTTATTAAAAACATGAGTAATATAAAATGGTAATCAAAGATATAAAAAATGAAATATTACATTTTCTTAATGGACATGAGAAGTAATTGGTTATCGTGTGTTCATTCAAATTATTCAAGTAGGGTCTGAGAGGTTTTTTTTTGAGGATACATTCATACATAGCTTCACGTTGTATCCCGTATATAGCAGGGTAGGCAGAGGGAACCTAGTGTTAAGACACTCCGTTCCCCACTTTCCGCTGAATTGAGGCATTGCGTGCTGAGTGGCGGAACTCAACGCCGCGATTGGCTTTGTTACCAAACTCAGGAAATGAAAATATTAAACTTTTAGTGTCTTAACACTAGATTCCCAATGTCTTCCCTGCTGTATGCGGTATAGAGCGTGAAGCTATGTATGTATGTAAAATATAATCATTCCCCTAATTGGGAGTTGAATCCACAACCAATCTTCTTTATAGTAAGACTGTCACTGCGCCATGAGGGCTTCTCCTTTGTATGCAAAACAAAGTATCAACATATGCAACCACTGATAGCAAATATTTTACTTTACGTTTACGCTACATTTTGACAGGTGAAGGGTTGTAACCCCTGTTTAAATTCAAAAAAAGTTAAATTATATCTTATTTTAATATCCATAAAGTTGTATTTTGTTTGTTACATATAAAATGATATCGTGGCCCAGTGTGATACTATATGACTGTATACGCAATTGGTTATGTCTTTGGTTCGGTTTGGTTTGGTTAGTCGGTGAAAATATTTAAAATATTAAAATTTTTCGGCTGTAGTAAGATAATGCGCGGGGTTTAGTTACGCCTTTCAATAACTCAACAGGTGGAAATAGACTGTCTTGTCACAAATTTCTCCTACTATGTGAAACTGAAGAAAAATAATAATGTGTTTACATATAAAACGCCATCGTGACTCAGTAGAGAAATATACGACTTTACGCAATGGTCCCGGGTTCTATTTAAGCACACTAGAATATTTCTCCTTTCTCCATTCTTTTTTGAACTTAAACTTTATTTGTTATATCGGTTTTAATTTATTCAAATAATTTTTACCAAAGTATTTGTTTTACTAGATTTTTTTCATTTCAATATTTTGCTGTCCTATGAACAATATAATCATTAGCCTGAAATTGAGGCATTGCATATTAAGCGGCGGAACTCAACTACGCGCTATGTCTTACCAGAGCGAATACAAGAAGATAATTTAAAAATAATCATATCCCCGAGTGTGGGAATCAAACCCACCCATCCGCGTTTACAATTAGTCACGTATACTGTCCCACAGCGCTACAATGGCCTCCGGATTTAGTAACTACATATATAATATTATGTATCGGAAGCGAAGCGTGTGCACAGATTATTTATGAATGTATCGAAAACGAATAAACTTTTACGTTTCATTGACTTCATTTCGTTTCTCTATATCTCTATAAAAATTTGTTAAAGCTGTGGGTGCAGTGGAACTGACTGTAAATGTGATTGGTTGTGGGTTCGATTTCTATTTGGGGGAATGATTATCCTTACTTAATGTTATAAATGCGAAAGTAACTCTGTCTGTCCGTCTGTTACGCTTTCACGCCTAAACCACTGAACCGATTTTGATGAAATTTTGTATGAAGATAGAACTGATCTTGGAAAAGGACATAGGATATTTTTTATAGCGAAAAAACCTTTTTTTTCGCTTCTACCCTTAGAAGGGGTTGGGGTGAAATAGGGAATGAAAGTTATTATTGTCAAACCTTATTGTCACACATAAAGTCATATAAGATTGTTCAACTTTCGGCGGGCGGAAAGCTAGTATTTATACTAATGTCATTTTTTCGTTCTCGTAAGATAAATCGCGGTGTTGAGTTCTGTGATTCAACACGCAATGTCTCGAGCTCAGGCGGAAAGTGGAATATGCAGTATCTTTTTTTTTCTATGGATAACGGATGGCAAACAAGCTGAAGGACCACCTAATGGTAAGTCCTACCACCTAACTACTGGGATACCCGCCTCTTAAGGGACGCTACCCAACGGGAGGAATTGTATTCTAACCCCGTCACGTCACAGGGACACTACGTTGTCTTTGAATACCCTGCTAGTAAGACAAAGGCCGGCGTTGAATTCCGCTATTTAACACGCAATGTCTAAATTTCTGGGTGAAAGTAAGGAACGGAGTGTTTAGGCAATACGTTTTGTCTGTTAGCAGGAATAATCTTGAAGCTGAAAAAAACATAAGTTTATTTCCTCACTTAAAGAATAAAATGTAACTTTATATATAATGTCATATGTGAATATATATTATAACTTTATTTTGAGGCAATATGCCAATATTGAGACAAGAACGTTGCTAAAAGTATATACATGAAATCATATCTTTTGATAGTACTGAATTAACAATAATTAAGATTTTTAACAAAATAAAACGATTTCAAATAACATCTTTTTTTTTTTATGGATACCGGATGGCAAACGAGCAGAAGGACCGCCTGATGGAAAGTGGTTACCTTTGCCCATGAACATCTACAACACAAGAGATGTACTAGATGCGTTGCCAACCTAGAGGATACAGATGGAAAGGGAGGATAATGTAGTAGTCCGCTATCGGAACCACCATTTGGGGAAAGGATGGGTGGAAAGGAAAACCTGGCTTACATGCCATCGAACGGAACACATCATAAGATGTTTGGCGGTTCGTCTTTGACATGTGATAGTGGTCGCAGGCCAGACGGAGGACGAACCTCCCACCCCTACCTACACTAAAACAAGGCTCCACAAACATCTACTAAAGCGTAACATTTTTACATATAACTCAAAAGCTACTATTAGAGGCCTCCGTTCTCTTATGATCCGTTCCCCGTCATATAAGTATACATACATATAAATTGGAGTGTCTGTTTGTAAATATTAAGTATAACCGCATTTTACTACTTGCATATGAAAATATCTGCAGGCCTTCTATACAAAATTGAACAAGTACATCAGAACTAACCAACGAACTGATAGGGAATAGGTTTAAGGGTGAATTTATAAGCGGTTGATAGGCGCGAGAGGTATAACAGCGAAATCTCTCTATAATCTATTAATATATCTCGGCCTTTCTAGAACTATCATCAGTTCATTTTTAGCACGTATTTAAGGGAACATTAAGCAGGAATCTTTTAAATATTGGTTGGGTAGAAAATGTAGCGCTGCGGACAGTGGAGTAGACGTAAATCACACGCATTTAAAGGGGCCCCTAAACCTACCACCTTGGGTCGTAAGTCCCAGGCACTCTCCAAATTCCTCTCTCTGTAACGCAATGGGCCCGGCACCCGCACAGTGAATCCATGGATTGCTAAGCAGTTTCTTCTTATTTTACAATTTTTGTATGTCTGTATGTCTGTTTGTTCCGGCTAATCTCTTAAATGGCTGGACCGATTTTGTCGAGACTTTTACTGTCAGCTAGCTGATATCATAAGGTGTAACTTGAGATGCTTTTATTTTAGAAAATATCTTGTAATATTATAACTTTATCACAATATAACTTTTTGTTAAATTCTATGCGGACAAAGTCGCGGGCACAGCTAATATACCATATTTCAATAGTATTATAACACTGAGCAAGTATTTCTAAGTATAGCAGACGGTGATCGCACCGGCGTCGCAAACCTCGTTATTTCATTATATTAAGGGGCAGTGTTTGAAACTGCTATTGTCTGTCTTGCCCCTCTGACGTTTGACGTGTGGTTATAATATTCTCTTCCCTCCAAAATTGTTTTATTTATATGTATAACCACAAATGCGGGAGGGGGCCTTTTGTAGGATAAGACGCGGCGTTGAGTTCCGCCACTCAACACACAATGTCTTGAATTTAGATGGAAAGCGGAGAACGAAGAGTCTTGCCACTAGTTTTTTCTTGACTATCTTTTTATGCTTTATAAAGTGTCAAGCAAAAAATTCAATCCGATATCTCATTCGTATGAATAAGTACTTAAAAATAGATTATTAGTAAAGTGAAATAACGCCCTATCGTGGCGCACAAGCGTTCGACTGTAAACGCACGACAGGTTGTGGGTTTGATTCCCACTCGAGGAAATGCAAGTTTTATTTCCTGGGTGTGGTAAAGGCAAGGGCGGCGTTGATTTCACGCCACTCAGCACCTGTAATGCCTCAATTCTAAGGCGAAGAGTGGGAACGGAATTGTCGAGGGCGGAGTGTCTAACACTAGGTTCTCAGGTTCCCTCACCTACCCTGCTATACATACAGCGTGATATGAGCGTGAAGCTAAAATAAAATATATATTAATGGCAAGGGTAGATAAAGAGAACTTAATCAAGACACTCCACTTTCCCGCCCTGAAATCAGAGACCATTGCGTGGTTTGGCGGAACTTAACGCCGCGTTTACCTTACCGAGATAAAATATATTCACTGTCTATTTGAGACTGTTAATATGCTACATTACGTAATTAAAAGTTACCTTAGAAGGAAGCCGATGAAAGGACTTTTAAAACTGTTTATGATTCATAAACTTAGGGTTCTCAGTGTCACTCCGCACTTCATTAAACTTATGAGGAACTGTACTTTAACTTCGTTATGTAAGTTTTATTACTTTACAGAAACTAAATATATGTGAGAAATAAATTAATATTTATTTATTTAAGTTATTATGCGTGCGACTGTAAACACGACGGGATGTGAGTTCGATTCCACTCAGAAATGGAATTTTTTCATTTTTCTGGGTTTGATAACAAAGGCAAAGTGCGGCGTTGAGTTTCGCCACTAAGCACACAATACTGAATTCAGCGAAGTGAGGAACGGGTGTCTTAACACAACAAAAGCTATGTATGTGTACATAATTAAGTGAGAATTCAATTTTATGTGATTAAATTTTAAATGGACTAAAAATTAAAATCATTACAAATAGCTATTTATTTATTTATTTATTTATTTATTTATGTATTTATTTATTTATTTATTTATTTATTTGAGAAGCCAACGCTGTATACAATATTAATGCAATTATTGTACATACCTCACTTCCCCTAAACTAACATGACATGCTTAATACAGTTCATATAAAACTATTAAAAAAGAAACAAAAACAAAGTACAGTTCAATTCAAAACTCACATACAATAATTAAACAACAAAACCAAAGAAATATAAAAATAAAAAGAAAAATAAACAACAAAATTGTGTAGTAATGAAGTAGTGATAATGACAAAAAAAAATTACTAGCTATTAAACGTTAGGCGAGAACTCAACTAAATTTAAACTGCGCCCGCATCAGAAGTATGAGCCATAATTATAAAAGAATTATTAAAATTGTTTTGCCCAGTCCAAGGGATTATACGGTAGCACACATACAAAAAATACTGCCAAATTGGCACCCATCTTTGATTAAAGCTTCCGAAATTGAATTTTTATGGCTTCACGCTGTATCCCGCACATAGCAGGGTAGGCAGGAACCATTCACTCTTCAACAATTCCGCTCCCCACTTTCCGCCGGGTGAGGCGTTGAGTGGTGGAACTCAACGCCGCACTTTGCCTTGTTACTAAACCCAGAAATGAGAATACTAAATTTTTACATTTCCTGGGTGGGAATCGAACCCACAACCTGATGCACTTACAGTCGCGCAGCATTGCCTCTGCGCCACGACAGGCGTTTAATAAAATTACATGTCTAATTTTTTAAATTTTTGCAGAAACTGGCTATTTCTTTTCAAATACCTCAGGTATATTATGAACAAAATCACAAAACCTTTACAAATTTTACCTATGTGTTATTCTAATGTATAAGCTATTTTTATTATAAAAGTTTCATTAAAATCCATTTTAGTGGTTTTTGCGTAGAGAAAGAGTAACAAACATTCATCCATCCTAGCGCTTTGGCATTGATATTTTTTTATTTTTTGGCATTGATTAATAGGATTTAAATCTATTTAAAAATTGAATTACGCAAAGAACCACTGGTTTTCACGTGTAGTATCTATAGTTAATGCTCTGCGATAATGAATTAGTCAGCAAAGGTATGTTCACGTATATTTATCAATTAGATGAGTAAACATCCAAATATCCAAATATGCTTGAATAATATTTATATTAATTGCATAAATATTGTGTAAGAAAAACTTTAAATGATCTATATTTCATAAAGACATCAGGGCCGAGTTTGGCAGTGTTTGACTATAAGCTCAATTGGTTCTGGGTTCGATTTCCACTCGGGGGAATGTACACTTAAATTATTTTAATTTCTCAGCTCTAGTTGGACAAAACACGGCGTTATGTCCCACCACTGAATACGCAATATAAAGATTTCGGACAGAAAATGAAAAACAGTGTATATTGGACCTAGTGTCAAATATTATAAAATTGTCTATAACTTTACCAAGCCCTATATAATAAAACAATTATAATTTTTTTTTGAAGATTGTTTATGAAGTTATGCCCTTCATGGTTTAGATATTTCCTAATAAGAATTTTTTGAAGAATTTTTTTTTACATAATTATACTCATGCAAAAAAAATACTAGCCTCAACTCGGCGGAAAGTGGGGAACGGAAATGCTATGTGCAGGATACAGGGTGAAGTTAAAAAAATACTGTCACGGAGTCATAAAAAAAATGGAACGCTGTCCTTTTTCTAAATAATATATGTCACAAGAACTTCTTCCACTATCTTTGAGATACCGTCGCGGGACATCTTAATTTAATCCACGACTTTAATTTGAATTTTATTTAAAATTTAGTTTTTATCTAAATTACACACACTATTAGTAACTTTCCACTATTAATTCGTTTGTATTATCCTTATACAAGTGGTATGTGGTAGTGAGGTGGCAATACCTGATGGTATTGCCACCTCACCACCACATAAGAAAATAAAAATAATTTAACAAATGAAATTAAATTCACGACCGTCTCGTAAACAGCCAAATATTTAACGTTCCAAGATAGTCTTAAGATTTATACACTTCATATCCTCAGATGATTGTCACAATTATATATGATGAAAAATGTAATTCTTTGAGCAATTAAATAACGTAATCTTTATGTCTAGTACATTCTTTGCTTGAACTGAAAGATCGTAGACAGAATATAAATGCTTCATTGTAAGCTCAATTAATTTTATATGTTAAATCAGTTTTTTACGTAAACGTAAAAAATCGACGAATCAAAAGAATATTTTCAACTTCATATATAGTTCTTCATTCAATCAATTTATTTATGGAACTTTATTTATCATAATTCTATGCATATGATTTCTTAAACCCAAAATATTCATAGGATCTCTTAGTAACCTATAATTTTCCAATACAAATATAGAGTACCTACTTGATTAAAGTATCTTCTCATTTCACTACACTTACCATATAACTAATTCAATGATTTTGTTAAGTACTGCTTCATTGATATTGAAAATAATTATAGTAGCGTAGTTGTCACATACGAGTACGTAATACTTTAAAATCGTTGTGGATACAAATTCCAGTCAAATTTATTTTCATATATAGCGAACTGTATTTTCTAGAAATTTTAAGAATTCTATTATTTCTTTGACCTACGTGTCAAATCTTGACCTACATGCCAAATGTTGATCAACATGCCAAGGACCTACATGCCAAATGTTGAGCTTTCCACGCCTAGTAATATCGTATGTATGTTGTCTATGACTCGATTACTAAGGAAAGAATTTTATACGAATGTATAATTTCTATACAGCTGCAATATATAAAATCGGCTAATCTATATATTAGTACATGAACCAAAAAACCTATCCCTTTTCACGAAAATTACGTAGACGGAGGAGGATAAAACTTAGCACACATATAGTTTATATAGAAGAGAAGGAGTGCAGAATGATAATGTCTTTTTAAAATAACTCATAAAAATATTTTCAAATAAATGTTACACACACTACCGTGGTTCGACATCTACGTTTATATAAAGTGGCATATATATACGTTGCTAGGCAACGCGTTGTTAACGCGTCAACGGGGACACTAGTGTATTTAAATCGGAGGCTAGACAGCAAAGTGACGAATATTGTACGTCGCTTAACAAATTCCAATGTATACTATTGTTGACTTGCTATTAAAATTGTTGTCAAAATTCAATGTGAAAATGTAAAAGAAAAGGAGTTCCTTCTTCAAAAGGGGAATAAATAGGTTTTTGAAGGGTCGGCAACGCGTAAGTGATGCCCCTGGTGTTGCAAGCGTCCATAGGCCACGGTAACCACTTACCATCAGGTGGGCCGTGTGCCTTGTTGCCACCGTCGTGGTATAAAAAAAAAAAAAATTATAGAACACCTTTTTTAAACATTTTTTTAACCGATTTTCAAAAAAAAGTTCTCAATTGGACTGTATTGTTTCTATGTGTGTTACCGCATAACTTTTTACTGGGGGAACCAAAGAACTGAATGATAGTATGATATGGTCCCATTTAAATGTTGTTGAGATCTGATTAGTAGTTTTTTAGTTATTCGTAATAATTTTACTTTTTAGTGCATTTTATCTCAAAAAATGTTAATAATTGAGGTTGAAGTAAAAATTAAAACATGCTCAACGCATACAATCAACCGCAACGCACATAATAACAATATGTCAAACACAATAGGCGGTAATGTTGGCACTTACGCGGTTTTATAACGGCAGCGTTAATACAAACAAACTGTGGTTTAGTTATGTCTTTTTTTAGTTATATATATATATATATATATATATATATATATATATGTATATATATTTAAGCTATATCACGCACATAGGTAGGCAGAGAGCTAGAATACTAGGTGTTAAGACACTCCGTTCTCTTAAAATTTCCGTTCTCCACTTAGCGCCAAATATGGATTCGATTCCTACTTCAGTAAATTTAAATATTCATTGCTTATTATAATTAAGTAAGCGCGGCATTGAGATAGGATTGGATTTATCTATATATTTTTACATTTTTACCGACTGACAGACAACGTACAGGCGACACTACTGACCATTAGAAGGCCGAAATTTAGCATATTGAAGCTCCTTAGGAAATATTAAGGAAATAAAAGAAATAATAGCACTAAGAAAGGATTTATCAAAATTCCAACGAAAACGGGAAAAATGATTCAATTAATATACTATAACAGGCCATCGTGGTGCAGCGGCTGACTGTAAACACAATAGTTGTGGGTTCGATGCCCACTCGTAGAAATGATTACATAACAATTAACTTGTTTTCTGGCAGAAAGTGGGGAACGGAATTGTCAAAAAAGAACAGAGTGTTTTAACACTAGGTTCTCTGGTACTCTCTGCCTACCCTGCTATATGCGGGATACAGTGTGAAGCTAAAAAAAAAGAAAAAAGTAGTTTAATTTCCTCGCTCCGGTAAGATAAAACGAGTGAATTTTACTTCTCAACACGCAATATCTCAAATTTGAATGAAAAGCGAAGAACGGAGTGTCTTAACAATAAGTTATTTTTGCCTTTTTGCTATTTACAAGAAAAGGGTGAAATTATTTACAGTAAAAATGTCTATATGTCATTTTATATAGAAACGTATATATAAATATATTTTTTAATGTTATTAATAAAGTTGAAAGAAAGTGGAGAACGGAGTGTCTTAACACTAGGTTCCCTCTGCCTACCCTGCTATATGCGGGATACAGCGTGAAGCTATGTATGTATGTATGTATTAATAAACTTTTCTTCTTTCATTCCAGATTGAACGTGACAACGATAAGAGCGTATCGTTTTTCGACATATCACACGTAGGGGATACAGTTCGCGTAGCGTTTAGGAACCGGCCTTCGAACCGTCGGTCTAAAGTTATATTAACTTTGGTAGCTCTTTTTATCTTATATGGACCGTCCATGTGTAAGTATTAAGGTATATATATATTTATAATAGTATATTAATAGTATTATAAGCGCGACATATTGTGGGTTCGATTCCCACTCCAGGAAATAGATTTTTTCATTTCTTAGGTTTGATAACAAGGCAAAGCGCGGCGTTGAGTTGCGCCACTCAGCATGCAATGCCTCAATTCGGCGGAAAGTGGGGATCGGAGTGTCGTAACACTAGGTTCTCTCTGCCAACCCTGCTATATGCGGGATACAGCGTGAAGCTATGTATGTATGTTCTTACTGATTTAAAACCGTAAACCTGGGGCATATAAATAACATTTATATAACACAATAATCTATTGAAAGAAATGTTATTGCTTTCAAAAGTATCACAACAGTACTGTCTTTAGACAAGTAGCATGTTTACAAAACACTCTACAGTCACAATATTAAGAATTTATTTTATGATAATTTGTTTTTATGAACACGATCACTAAGTCGATTCCCGTGTGAAGCTAATATCTGTATTGCAAATAATTTTTCTTTCCAAACAACTTTTTCGACACAAAACAAATTTTTCGTATGGTGGTAGGAGGTTCGTCCTCCGTCTGGCTCGCGACCACTATCATGTCAAAGACGAACCGCCAAATATCTAATGATATGTTCCGGTTCGATAGCATGTAAGCCAGGTTTTACCCTTTCCCACCCATCCTTTCCCCAAAATGTGGTGGTTCCGATAGCCGGACTACTACATTATCCTCCCTTTTCCATCTGTTTGATCCTCCTAGGTTGGCAACGCATCTAGTACATCTCTTGTGTTGTAGATGTTCATGGGCGAAAGGTAACCACTTACCATCAGGCAGTCCTTCTGCTCGTTGCCATCCGGTATCCATAAAAAAAAAAAAAAAAACAAAGATAAGGCGCTATGAATAAAAATAATTCTCAAAGTAGGTACTAATTCATGCAAGAAGCTTTTGAAGGGTCGGCAACTCGTAGTGATGCCCTGGTGTTCTGCAAGCGTCCATAGGCCACGGTAACCACTTACCATCAGGTGGGCCGTGTGCCTTGTTACTTTACCGTCGTGGTATAAAAAAAAAAAAAAAAAACTAATTACGAATATAACATTAACTTTTAGAGTTATTACTCAATTTTGACAAAAAAATAAATAAAAAATTATAGGGTGGACGTTTTACTAAATGATATATAACTGTAGATCTTATTAAGTGGAGTTTAGTAAAAATTTGTAAAACCATTTTAATGAAGACTATTTTTATTTAATAAAAAACCGAAATCTTTATTTATTTAACTTTATACTTGCTTAGCAAGATAGTCAGAGATATCCTGTGTAGACACTCCGTTCACCGTTTTGTTTCCTAATACTGGCAAAACTAAACGTCGCGTTGCGTATCTTACTAGGGCGAAGAAACGAGGAATTGGATACAATATATATATATATATATATATATATATATATATATATATATATATGTATATATATATATATGAACAAAGACTGCTAACAACAAAATACAAAAATAAGTTGTAACTAGCGTACAAGAATTTCGACTCAGCTGGATATAATCAGAGCGCTTGGACGGCTTCCGAGAGGCGCGGGTTCGAGTCCCGCTGACTTCAAATTTTCATACGTTTTCTAAATATGTTTTTCGTTCCGTTTTCCTAAGTGTGTGATTAACACTTTGAAACAAAAATATTGGATACAATTATTTCCCAAGTGGAAATCGAACCCACAGCAATCGCGTTTAACATTAGACGCTGTTCCACTGCGCCACAATGGACTCTTTCGTCTTTACATCCTGATATCTATCTATATATATTTTACAATTTTTAAGAATCTAACCTCGTACATAATTACAATCAAAGGTAAAACATAAAAAAATAGAATAAAAAACACAAAATTACATATTTTTTTAAGCATTGATTACTATAATCTACAACCGCATATCTATAAAATAGCTAGCGCCCTACAAACGGATTTCTTATCATTGAAACGTAATCGTTGTGATAAGTATGAATTAATTGTTTAATTATTGTAAATTGGTTTTAAACATTTTTTCTTTCATGTATCAGTAGGTGATGAGAATTAGATGATAAGTTAATATGGTTGAAATATTTTTAATGTTATTCATATAGTTGGGTTAAGAAAAACATTTAAAAAAAAATGTATAATTGAACGTAACTGTATTCGAACCCGCACCTCAGATAGGAACGGATAGCTTAGTTAGAGGGCTCGGATGATTTTCAGGAGGCGCGGGTTTGAGTCCCGCTAGGTTTAAATTATTATAACGTCTAAAAATTTTTTTTAAAGTTTCTTTTTTTTATATTCATGATTTTAGATACTTTACGTTTCACAATTTATGAATTTACGACATTTACGCTTTTGTTAATCTCATTTTTGATTATCTAAGTAAGAAAATCTTGCAGTGCTATTTTAACCTATTTCCTGTTGGTTTGCTTAAAAATTTAAACAAGTGTCCGGATCCGATGAACACAAAACTTTTCCAGGACGACTTTTAATTTTTTTTGTTTAATTTCTTATTTATTACTAAATAATTTCTTTATCATAGTTTATTTCATTAATTAAATGTACTGAATCAGTAAAAGATAAAATCTAAGAAGGTTTATGGTCCTAGATTTAAAAAAATGTAGTAATATTTATACTAAGGGGCTATAAAACGTAAATTTCTATATCTTTCCGTTTTCTGTAGTCACAATTTAATGTTCCACACTTTAATGCTCCCCTCCTCAGGAATCTAAAAATTCAGCTGGCTATGCTGTCGTTTTAAGTGTACGGTGTCTGTCTATCACTCAGTACTTCAGACTTTTATATACTACTTTTTTAAAAAAATAACACAATAAAATTATTATTCAAACAAGAATCTATGTTTTTTTCCTGTAAAAACTGTTTTTTTTTTTAACTAATAGTACTAAACACATTTATTATTTATCCTCACATCGCTAGTCTCATTTCCTATTATTATTTCCAGCAGCTGTAAAGCAAAAAATACAATATCATTGCCGCGATAATATATAATTTGTGATACACGCGTTAACGACGTGACATCTTCTGTCAAGCGTATAGTAGCATTTTATGTACTTTTTTTCTTGTATTAATTCATATTTAGATATTAAATACGAGGTCATCGTGATATATTAGGATTAGTTGCAGGTTCGATCTCTAATTGAAGAAATAATTATTTTCATTTCCCCGTTCTAGGAAAACAAAGCACGGCGTTGAGTTCTGCCACTCAACACGTAATATTTTGAATTTGGGCGGAAAGCGGAGACCGAAATCGTTCTTTTGATTCCTGATTCCTAATTTTTATGTTAATCGTTTAGGTTGGACCCATTAACAAAAAAATGTCGCACTGCGCCAAGATGGTCTATATAGTTTTTTTTAATCAGAGAGAATCTAGTGTCAAGTTATTCCGTTTGTCACTTTCACTCAACTGAATACTTCGATTTCGAGTCATTGCGTGTTACGCTAAGCTGCGGCATTGCGTTCTTCCCAGACAGGAGTTATGAAAAAAGTGGAAATAAGTATATAATTACGTCAAATTGGAATGGATTCCACAGCCTAGCTTATAGCTAGACGCCATTTCCCTGAGCTACTATATTATAAATTTTAACTATAAACATCTTCTTCAAATGCGATTCAAACCTACAACAATCATATCACTAAAAAGTAAAATCCTTTACATAATTCTCTTAAGCAAAATTGTACAAACGATTATTTTTATTTTTTCAGCCGAGCATATAATATTCTACTTGTTTGTAAGAACTCAACTAAGCTGGGACATGGTCAAGTACAGTCTCTTCACTAGCTACTCCATAATACTGCACTCGTTCGGTAAGTTAAACATTAACTTAAAATAACTTTAGAGATAAGATTATATATGTATGTTTTTTTAATATTTTTTGAGTGCTAATTACACACTTGCCAATAGAATACCAATTTTGGTTAGGTAGAGAGAGGAGTGCGGAAAGTGGAGGTGAACATTATTTAAAGGGACCCCTTAAACCTACACTTGGGCGTAAGTCCCAGGCACTCTCCAAACTCCTATCTTTGCAACGCGATGGGCCCGCACAGTGAATCCATGGATTGCTAAGGAGTTTCTTTTCTCTTTACCTTTATGGTTTAATGCTCGGTCCAAGAGGCCAGGATACGAATCCTGCTATGTTAAATTGATTAAACGTTTTCTAAAAATGTTCTTTATTTGTTATTTGTGTGTAAACAAAGTGCTTGTGATACGATTTTTGTTTTGACTAAAATGATAGTTGAAATCTATCTTGAATGAAAGAAAAATAATTTATAGATCTTTTTCGCATTCTTTAAAAATATTAGAATACTACCGCCTGTCGTGGCGCAGAGGCACAAGCGTGCGGCTGGAAACGCGACAGGTCGTGGGTTCGATTCTCACTCCAGGAAGTGGAATTTTTCATTTCCTAACCAGTTTGGTAACAAGGCAAAGTGCGGCATTGAGTTCCGCCACTCAGCACTCAATGCCTCAATTCGACGGAAAGTGGGGAACGGAGTGTGTTAACACTAGGTTCCCTCTGCCTAACCTGCTATATGCGGGATACAGCGTGAAACTATGCATGTATGTTAAAAATATTAGAGCATATTGGAACGCCAAGTTATAATAAAATTACCCAACGTACGTGATTTCGAATTTATAACCACATCATAATTCCGTACTTTGTGTTACCAGAGTTCACAAACATTTGTGTTTTCAGTCTTACGCTGACCCACTATCCTACGATGGCCTTGAGATGTATTTAAAAAAATATAAATAGACTTCAAAGAAAATTCACTATAAAGTACAATTGTTACGAATAACTCAAAAACTACTTACCGAATCTTAACTAAATTTAAAAGGAGCCACATCAGAAGCTCTAGCTATCATATAAAAAAGAATGATCAAAATTGGTTCACCCAGTAAAAATTATGCGGTAATACACAAAAAAACAGTCGAATAAAATACCCTTTATTTTTGAATTTAGTAAAAAATTATAAGTAAACTCCCTAAAAGAGAAATGTACAAAAACTGTAAAAGCTTGAGCCTTTTCCTTTTTAAAAATATAAAAAAATACCAAAGGAAATATGAATGTATTATAGACAAGGGAATTTTCCTGTCAAAACTTTTTACAAGATGTTGTTTGGCTTCTCTGTAATGTAACGTTTTTGCTATCTTCTTACTTTAAGGTGAGACTAAGAGAGAGTTATTGCTATTGTTAGTTTACCCAAAGGTAAGTGACGTAAAAAACTAAAATTATTTGTTATGCAAACGAGTAAAATAATTTACTGATTGTAAACTCTATGGTGTCGGTTCGATTCTCACGTGATAAAATGATCATATTTATTCTTATTCTTCCTATAAGCAAGACAAAATAAGAAACGTCTGTCGTGGCGCAGAGGCACAAACGTGCGACTATAAACCCGACAGGTTGTGGGTTCGATTCCCACTCCAGGAAATGGAGTTTTTCATTTCCTGGGTTTGGTAACAAGGTAAAACGCGGCGTTGAGTTCCGCCATGCAATGCATCAGTTCGACGGAAAGTGGGGAACGGAATGTCTTAACACTAGGTTCTCAGGATCCCTCTGCCAACCCTGCTATTTGCAGGATACTGTGTGAAGCTAGAAAAAAAATATTTTTGTTTTTTCGCTCTGGTTTGTTGTGCGGGGTTGAGTTTCTCCACTCATTCCTTCTTAATACTCAAAGTCTTGAGTTCTGATGTTAATCATCGAACGGAGTGTCTTAATACTAGTCTCTCTAGCTACCATGATATTCAGGAAGTCAGAGAGAAAAATATTATTATAAACAATAAACATGAAAAAAATAAAAGAGGAAATCAGGAGTAATAGCGCAATTGTGGTCTCTAAGACCTCTCCAGGGACTATCCATATTCATATTACATCCCCGTACTCGTTAGATAAACGCCTGCTTTGGGTTTCACTACATAGCATGCAATTATCAAAGAGTTAAAAATTAAATTACAGAATACATACATAGCTTCACGCTGTATCCCGCATATAGCAGGGTAGGCAGAGGGCACCTAGTGTTAAGACACTCCGTACCCCACTTTCCCCCAATTTGAAGCATTGCGTGCTGAGTGGCGGAACTCAACGCCGCGCTTTGCCTTTTTACCAAACCCAGGAAATGAAAAATTCCAGTTCCTGGAGTGGGAATCGGACCCACAACCTGTCGCTTTTACAGTCGCACGCTTATGCCTCAACGCCATGACAGGCGATTAAAGAATATCATATCACTAAATCTATATAAAGAAAATATATAAGATAATAAGCAGAGAGAATTTAATGCTAAGACACTCCGTTCGCTGTACCCCGCCCAAAAATTATATAGAAAGGTATAAAGATTGGAACATAGCAGAATTCGAACCCGTGCCACGTGGAATCCGTCCAAGTGCTTTAACGACTTAAGCTATACGTTCTTATCTGTCTGTTATCTATCTGTTGCAATTTTGTTGGTAGCACCTCTATAAGGAAATGTTTTACTATACAAAGATTATTTCTATGTTTAACCATTTTGCAAGAGGGAATTCTTTCAATTAAATATTGGTTGTATTCCGTGATTATATCTGCCTGGACTACAAAATTTATATCGTGATTTCCCATTTTCGTAGCCCCTTATAGCGCTTATGTACACTCCCCAAGGAATCTATGAACTATATTTCAGCTTTCTGCACTAAGTAGTTCTGGCTGTGCATTGTCTGTCAGTCATAAAGTAACGCAAAAGTTTTCTATATAGAAATTTTGATATTTTTTAAAATACTATTTACACACTTAGAATAACAAAAATATTTAGAAACGCATTATAATTGTGAACATAGCAAGAAAATCAAAGAATACAACAATAAATATATATATTTTTTCTTATTTATTAGGTTATTGGAGAACCTAGAGCTAAACATCCCGTTTCCTTTTTACCATTTCGTCCTCCACTTACCGCTGAATTGAGGTATTGCGTGCTGAGTAGCGGATCTCAACGTCACGCTTTGCCTTGTTATCAGAGCGAGAAAATGATAATACTAAATATTAATATCTTCATTTCCTGGAATGGAAATTGAGCCCACTTCCTGTCGTGTTTACAGTCGCACGCTTGTGCCTCTGCGCCACGACAGGCTTCAATATTCTTTAATAAAAAAAATATCTAAAATTCTATATAATGGTTAAAACAACACTAATAATAATAGAACAACGGTTGTCCGAATGAGTTTTTGATCAAGGCAGGAATAAGCGCGATTATACGGTTCGTCTCACATGAACAATGTAACGGCAAGTCGGATGCGACGTTCAGTAAAGCATTACTGCACTGCTTTGTATTTTCTACTTTACAAAAGTAAACTACCTTTTAATTTTATATTTATGTCTTTAAATGCTTTTTTTATGTTGTCGTGTTAGAGGATTAAATAACACTCTTTTCTAATTGTATTATAGTTAGTATTGGGGTTAATTTAAATTTCAAATTCGGCTTCATCAGCTTCTGGGCAGATGATGAACATGTATGAGACAACAGTATAAAATATTTTATCAAAGATTGATAATAATTGGACTTGAACGGTTTCCAATTTTTGTACTTTTTTCGTAATTGTTTATCTTATCCTTAATAACACTTAAAACATTAAATTAGGACGTACAGAATCTCTAGAGATGTTGTTTTTTGGCATCCATATTAAACCATTTTTCCCTGTCTTTTTTGAAGCCTAAGTTGTAATGACAAGTATAGTAGAGAAACCTCTCTATAATTTAAAAGATCTTTTAATTTGTCAAGAACTAGCACCATCATTTCTAAAACGTATATCGGAGGCAGTATTAGAAAAGGTATTTTCAAGTAACTAGAAGTACTTTAACAATTTAAAGTTAAGATTAAGAACGTATTATTGGAAAAGGTATGTTATTCTGTCCAAGAATACTATAATGATAACAATGTGTGGAATTAAATGCTGTTGGCGCTCACCCGGGAGTCGGGAGGCTCATCATAGCTGTATATTTATTGTAAAAAAAATATTTTGAAAAGAGCAACTATTGAGTTTCTTGCCGGCTCTTCTCAGCAGAACTGCCTTCCGATCCG
The DNA here is from genome assembly GCA_033558755.1 of Philaethria dido. Taxonomy (NCBI): domain Eukaryota; kingdom Metazoa; phylum Arthropoda; class Insecta; order Lepidoptera; family Nymphalidae; genus Philaethria; species Philaethria dido. Next base: position 20,864 of record JAKGSA010001375.1, read on the forward strand.
GTGGTAGCTTCCTTAGTGGTAGACACCTTTATAAATTGACGATTCGAAAGTGCTTATAATAGCCTACTTGAATAAAGAATTTTTTGATTTTGAGAAAATAGCTCGAACAGTAAAGGTAAGAGTTAATGCGCTTTTTTATGGGGGTCCTTGTGCTTGTACTTGGGTCTGGGACTGGGACTTCTCCAAGCCCCGCTTCCTGCAAAGGAATACCCGGCACCCACACAATATTTTTTAAGCTCTATTGCATCAAATGATAAACTACTACAGGCTCGGAATGCAGTTCTGCTAGTGAGACACACGTATTATCTAGAGTTAAGAAATGTCTAAAAATTTCTGTTTTTTTTTCTGTATCATTTTTGTTTTTTTTTTTAATATATTTTTTAAATTAGTTTATTTAATTTAATAAAATTACTAAATAGAAAAAAAAATTGACTACATAAGTAGTAAGTGCATATTTATGATTTTTTTTAAAATAACCACTACCTTTTTTTGAAAAGATGAATCTGTTATTTCTATGTATATCTGATTAAACTCTTCACATTTGGTTGTAATACGCAACTTTGTTTATCATTTAGTATTTTCAATTAATTTTCATTGTGACAAAGTTTCAATTTATTTATTTATTTAATACTTTATTACACCAACATTATTTGAAATAAATACATAATAATTAGTGTACAATATTGGCGTAAAGGCGGCCTTATCACCATAGGCGATCTTTTCCAGGCAACCCCTACTATGAAAAGATCAGGGTTCTCAAGAATATAGGTTGGTGTACAAATGTCTTAAATGTTATATTACTATACTAAACTTACTTAAAGATGTACATGCTAAATATTACATATAAGCTTACATAAATAAAAATATCTAACTATACAACCATACATACATATTTATTTAAAAATAAATAGCAGAAAATAATAAACTTACATACACGATAATTACATAAATACATACAAATACAATTCAATGTTACAAATTTATAACTACTTCGCAATATATATACAAATTATTCCTGTACAGTTGGCTTTCCATTCAAAACATTTATAAAATTGATTGTTTCATAATTAAATTTAGGGTTACTGCTAAAGTTTCTTTATTTCCAACGAGTCGATACCGTTTACGTTTAAAATAGGTAATTTTACACAAAAGTGTATGTCAAACACATGGTAGTGTGTCATATTAATTTTTAACTAGTGTACCCGTTGACGCGTTAACAATGCGTTGTCTTTAGCAATGTATGTGTCACTTTGTATAAGCATGGATGTCAAAACATGTTAATTTGTGTAACATTTATTTTGTTAATTTAATATACTTTTATGTATTATTTTTAAAAAATGTTAGCATTCTGCTTTCCTTCTCTATATAAACTATAAGTGTGCCAAGTTTCATACTCCTCCATCCGCGTAATTTTCGTAACAAGGAATACCAAGTTTTTCTTCGCGTATTTACATATAGATATTGGCTTCCTGAGCTATTAAAATAATTATAAATTGTACATTTATGATACTGTGATATATAAGTTATAGGATGGTTGGATGGACCTTACTATTGGTAGTAAGATCCATCCATCCAACCATCCCCCCGAATAAAATTAATAGTATTAATGGGTTTTATTTATATACTCTATAACCTTCATTTTGTTACAGGGGCTATATTTTCAATAACCATACTAAGTCGGAAGCTGCAGATCGACGACTCGCTGCTCTGTCTTATTTCCGTCTCGAGCAAGTTCCTTGGATCTATTTGGACTGCATTCGTTAAAACCGATATCGAAATGTATCTAAGTAAGTATTTTTCTTAAAGTACTTTATGTATTTACTGTTTTTTTTTGCATTTTTTCTTATTTTTTTGGTACTGGATATATCTATAGGTGTGAATAAGTTGATATATCGAAAATGCAAATTTTCCAAGCACTTTTAAGTTAAAACACCTGTCGTGGCGCAGAAGCACGTGCGACTGTAAACGCGACAGGTTGTGGGTTTGATTCCCGCTCCAGGAAATTTTAATATTTTCTATTTTTTCAATGCCTCAATTCGGTGGAAAGTGGGGAACGAAATTGTTGAAAGGGAACGGAGTGTCTTAACACTAGGTTCTCAGGTTCCCTCTACCTACCCTGCTATATGCGGGATACAGCGTGAAGTTAAAAAAAAATAAGTCAAAATTTTGTTTTTATGTTGTTAATATGTTTTCATCCCTGAAAGTTAATTTCTTTGGTTTTTTGACTTAGTAATTATTTTATAATTTGTTTATTGTTCGATAATAGCAATGCTATTACTTACCAATCTATTAACGTCTGGTATGGAATGTAAATGGGTCCTTCATTTTTTTTTGACATAGTATAATCTTCATGGGTAATCAAAATTACACCCATGTTTTAGTCAATACAAACCATTAACCATTAAGTGGCTAACCGATAGACGCTCTCAATTTTTTTGTACCCATGCAAAAGCAAAGGCAAAATATAAAAACAATATTACAAACAAAAAAAATATTTTATTTGTTTTTAGTTAATAAAGTTAATAGATTTTACTGTAATTAATATTTATTTAAAAATAATTATATACTAAGTCGGTACAAGACGACCATCACTGTTTGATGACAGTCATTACTATTTTTAATAGCTATGTTTTTAATAGAATTATATTTTTAATAGATATATCTTAGATTTTTTTTAAATCTTTTTTTTTAATATATTTTTACACTACAGCAATAAAAAAAAAATTTGTTTTTCCTTACAGTTCCTATAGCCGAGATTCTAAATGGGACAACAATAACGTCTTTGCGCTCGATCATTTCAAAATTAGTTGACAAGCAGGAAACTGGTAATAATATATTTTTATTCTTCCGCCCTTTTCTAGAGGCCATCGTAGCGCAATAAGACATTTGACTGTAAATCCGATAGGTAGGTTCGATTCCCGCTCGATAGAACGAATACATTTAAATTATTTACGTGTCTCCGCTCTAGGAAGAGAAAGTGCGGCGTTTAATTCCACCACTTAACACGCAATAAATTTGAGGGTAAAGCGGCGAAAGGAGTGTCTTGACACTATACTACCCTTTACAGGATACAAACGTGAACCTGCTTTTGTCTTTTCTATTCTTTAATGATATGCATCACTGGAAAAAACTAAACAGCTTGCTCATATTTACAATGTTTTAAGTTAAGTTGCTTTTAGTTGACTAAATAATATTTTAATGCCAAATAATTGTATTTAAAATAAGAGTTTATATATTTGAAATGGAACTAAATCAAAGATCTAATTACTATAATTGATAATTGAATTCCCATTTTCAAAATATATA
>JAKGSA010001375.1:24271-42897 GCA_033558755.1 Philaethria dido
TATATATTTAATTATAAACGTATCATAAATAACATTATTACTTTATATTACATGTTTTTCTATACATAATATTTATTTTCAGCAAAAGTCAATTCGTTGTTCTCACTGACGGAGACGCTAGCGTCGCTAGTATTCCAGCCGTTCTATTCCTGGCTGTATATGAGCACATTGCACGTTTTACCTGGAACTGTGTTCCTAACAAGTGCATCGCTTATAATACCTGCATCTTTTATTCTTGGGTGAGTTTGATTGAGGTGGTTTCGAAATTGGTTTAAATTTGGCCATAAAATAATAAGAAAGAGAATATAGAAGAGAGAAAGCACGGCGTTGAGTTCCGCCACTTAACACGCAATGTTTTAAACTCCGGTTGAAAGTGGAGTGTCTTGACACTAGGCTTTCCTTAGAAGGCGTGAAGCTGCTGAAAACAAAAATATTCAGAATAAAAATATTGATTTGGTTGTATATGTGGTTCCCACTCAGGGGAACTTCATTTCCTGGGTTTGGTAACAAGGCAAAGCGACTATCCTAACATGCAGGAAAAATATACAAACATACATACCTACACGCTGTATCCCACAAATAGCAGGGTAAGAAGTGGGAACCTAGTGTTAAAGCACTCCGTTCCCCACTTTCCGCCGAATTGAGACATTGCGTGCTGAGGGGCGGAACTCAACGCCGCGCATAGCTTTGTTACCAAACCCAGGAAATGAAAAATTCCCTTTCCTGGAGTGGGAATCGAACCCACAACCTGTCTCGTTTACAGTCGCACGCAGTGCCTCTGCGCCACGGCAAGCGTTCGGGCAGGTAAAATATTTCGGATGAAACGTGGAGAACTGAGGTCCTTGAATGATTTTTCTGATTACCCTATTATAAGAGGAAAAGCATGAACCTGTTTTAACAAATATTAACAATATAAAAATACCCAATTTGAATTTTAAAACTTTTCTAACAATATCAAAATCTACTCTTTTAATCAAAAATATATCATAAAATACGGATAAAGGATACGTGTATAACAGATTATAGGTCGATATCATATTTAAATGCATTTTTGATTTACAATAACAATACTCAATGTTGCAATCTTTATATTTTATCAGATACTGATCTTTGCAATGAGCTTTTATAACAAAGAATAATTTTAAAAATAATATGAAGTACATTGACTTTATAGTACTGAGAGATGGTGACTTTAGTGAATAACAAGTTTGAATTTGATGAGGGGAATTATTTTATAGATATTTAAAATTCTTTACTTACTTATTGACTGACACTGACTGACTGACACTGACTGACTGACAGGAAGGAACAGAAGGAACTACTTAACTTAGAAAGCATAGTTCGGCATGTAAATTGTTTGGAGAGTGTACTAAGAGAGAATTTTCCAAATTTCCAACGGGAACGGGAAATAACGGGATTTTATGTTTTACAGTCTAAAAACTAAAAAAAACTGAAACTGAAATAGTAAAGGGTCAATAAGTCCACGTAAACGAAGTTGCCAAGAACAGATACTTTAATTAAAATCAATCATTTTTTGTAATTTTATTTAAATGTTCAAATATTTTTATAATTTATTTGATGTATAGAAATATAATCTATATTAATACCGGATTCCGATTCCGGTTTTGTAAGGACACAAGTAATTCCTTCTTTTTTTGTCTTCTTATCTCCAGAACCCAAGAATAGATAACTCAATTAAACTGCTGTTACTGTTTGGCAGATTTCTTATTAGTAGAATTTGATTTTATATCTTTTTTTTTATTGTTTGTGAAGCTGTAAGAATTTTTATTTTATTGATTTTATAAGCCGAGTGTCTATAATACTACATTGTCAAACAGTACATTGGCCCATTGTACCCACGATACAAGATTACCTAGTGTGGAACCATCAGATGTATCTATTAAAACTGTTAAATTTACTTTTGTTAATAAATATTTTTATTTTCGTTTATTCCATTGATAGGTTTTAATGAGAAAGAAATATGATTAATGACATATTATATTTCTTTAGAATGTTCTACGTACAGCACAGGAGAGAATTAAAGAAAGCGAGAAAGAAGGCACTAGAAGCAGAAGAAAAGAAAGAAAATGAAGCGAATAATATAGAGAAATTACCGCTCCCTGAGCCTCCAGTGGATTCGACGAATTTATAGTTTTAAGCATTTCAAAGACTGATTGTATTGGAAATATTGTTTATGTATTTTCTTATTGTAATTAATCTTAAGGTATGGTTGGGTACTCTTATTTTTTACAACTACACATTAAAATTATTTCAAAAATGTGATGATCTACAAAAATATTGAAGCAGTTAGCTAGAATTTCGGTAACGTAAATATGTTTTATATGATATATTAAGAACTGTCTTTTCTCGCGATAATATAGGCACAATCTACTTTTGGCCACAGATTAGTGTGAAGTTTACCGAACTCTAAATTTTTGAAGAATGTATATTTTGGTTTTCAATTTCATCTAAAATGTGTAATGATTTCGAAGCCCAAAAATATAATAACGTATTAAATTCCTATATCCCTAGCTAATTTAAATATTTTTGTATTCTTGGTCTAGACTGAAATTTCGGTCTTAAATTGACATAAATTAGAGAATAGAATTCCTTTTAAGATTATTTGTGACATTTTCGCATGAGAAGTTTTTTTTTAAATTTACTGATTAAGAATACTAACTAAAAACCTATATGAAGAATAAGATACTGTATATCACGAACTAGTAAGTACTCTTTTAAAATATGTACAATATCTGCTTTTGTCCTAAAAACTGTCTTGTAACATTGTTAAGAAAAATCGAATAATTTGTTAACATAACGTAGCTTCAAAACAGTAACATAAATTTATTATAATTTTAAATAAATTTAATTTATAAACAATATGTATATATAGAAGAATGTATAGATTTATCGTTTATATATATGTATATAATGAATTTAAAAAAATAAACATGTAGGCGCTTTTTAAAAAAATATATATTGTTTTTGTTTCATCATTTATTTTTTTTTCATTCCCTTAGAAATCATTCATTCTTTATATACCTAAAACATATGTAAATAAATTCATATATATTAATTAAAACTTTAACAGAAAATGAAAATCGACTTCAAATAAAAATGATTTGAAAAGTAAAGATAACTCAAAAACTACATACATATGTTGTTACATAGCTTCACGCTGTTCCCCATATAGCAGGATAGGCAGAGTTAACCTAGTGTTAAGACACTCCGTTTCCCATTTTCCGTCGAATTCCTTAATTTAATAATTGCATGCTGAGTGGCGGAACTCAACGTCGCGCTTTGACTTGTTACTAGAGCGAGGAAATGAAAATGCGGAATATTATTTAATAATTTAATTTCCTGGGGTGGAAATCGAACCCACAACCTGTCGTGTTCACAGTCACACGCTTGTATCTCTGCGCCACGACAAGCTCCAATAAGGTTGTATTAACAGAAAATTTCTAAAAATTCCTACGAAAACGGGAAGAAATGATTTTAAGTTATGTGGACCACGCAAAACAACTTTGTTTTGCGTGGGCTACTGCTAATTTTCAGTAAAACCGTACCTTATTATTTCTACTTCATTTATTCTCTCTTTAAAAATGACTACATAATCTATGTCAGCAGTAATGACACTAAAAGACTCTCTATTAATTGAATCGATGAGTCACAAAAAATGCAGAAAAATCGTAATCGATTTAAACTAGCTTAGAAGGGTAAGATGCGTGTTGTTTTTCTCCTTCCTTGCAGAATTTGAAAATCCGGACTTACGTTGTTTCTGCACTCACCGATTCATTTGTCACGTTCTTGCATTTTGCTTCTTTTACAAAATAGTAATAGAAAATCCGATCCGATCGAAATTTAAGAATTTATTTTACAATATCTGCAGACGTTATAAATGTCCAGGTATGGCTGGACAAAGTTCACTTTCCTATCTATATCACGAACCTAAAAATTTTCCAAGTTGGATCGCACACCATTCTTTTCCAGTACGTAGATACCTAGAAATACGTTTTGTATTCCTATGTAAATAAAACAATAAGAAAGATACAATTATCTATAGTAAATTTGTTGTGGCAATATCATTTCACAATCCTTTATCAAATTTGATTTGTAATGCGTTTAACAGTTAACACAAAGTAAAATAAAATTATACATAGAAGATTAATGCACCTTATCAGATATACGATGTAGGTGGGTTCAATGTTGGAAACACACTGTTTCACTAATATACGGCTGGATTAATCGACATATTTTAGTTCTTGTTTAAATTTTTACCAAAAATTATGTGCTTAATAGATTCCTAAACAATAATTGTGACAATTCAGTCTAATTTAATATGTCTTCTGAAAGGCATAATCCTGTCAGAAATGATAATGAAAATGAAGAATTTAGAGAGACTGATCCTTTACGTGAAAATGTGGAAGAACAAAAAGAAGAAACTAAAAGAAGCTTCAAAGAAACATGTTGTTACGTCGTAAAGAATATTACCGTGGAACCGACGATGTTTTTCTTCATTTTAGCAATAGTTATAGGAGTACTGACATCTCAGAATCTAAATCTGGAGAAAGCTTGCCGAGTCAATTTAAATTTTACTACAGAAATATGTGACGCTCTTAAATTACAAACACTGGAAGAAGGTAATATATATGAAAGAGATGTACAGAGACTCGTTGCAAAGGCTATGACATGGAGAACCTACATCACAGCCACACTGCCATGTATTATAGCTCTATTCATAGGGTCATGGGCAGACAGGACTGGATATAGAAAAATTTTCATTATTATAGCTATAGCTGGACAAATAATTATCAGTATCAATGGTATCCTAAACGTCTACTTTTTCTACGAGCTTCCTTTAGAAGCATTTGTCTTTAGCGACGCTATTCTCGATGGCTTAAGTGGCTCTTGGTGTGTTTGCTTTTTAACATTATTTTCATATATAAGTGCCATTACTACTGATGAAAATAGGACATTTAGAATGGGTCTCATCAACTTTAGTTTAACAGTAGGCTTTCCTGTTGGTATGGGAAGCAGTGGCATATTATTTAAAAGTATAGGCTATTATGGATGTTATAGCATAGTAGCGGGATTAAACTTTATAAACTTACTGTACAATATTTTTATTCTGAAGGATCCTCCGCGCACGCCTGATCAACTGTCGGTAAGTAAATATATTTATCTCTTACATAATTTATCACTTACTCGAAAACTGAAAATTATTAATCAATAACTACTAATGACTGCTCTTAAGTATTACTGAGGGCTTTAAGCTTTCTTAATATATAGAAAAATTTTAATATTTTTCCCGTCAAAGGAATCATTGTTCTAAATTTCAACGTAGCTTTTTCTATTTTCTATAGTATTCGACTGTAATACATTAAATCCCATTCTCTTCGGTTTCCATAAGAATTTTAGGAACTTTTATGTTAGTTCTTGTCTATACTCGGCTAGAGACCTACATATATGCAAATTTTAACTTTGACATTGAAAATAGGCTTAGGGTGTTAGGTTCTGAAGCTTAATTAGCATAAATTTTACTACAAATGATATCAGTTGCTATAGTATCTACTTTATTAAATGCAAGTGATAAAAGTAAATCCATATATCGATCACTCATTGATATGATGGCGTGATCTATTTTTTTAACTATTCAACAATTTTATCACATATTTTGGTTATGAATTTGTAATTGTTATATTGTAGAAAATAAAATTGCATACGAATTGTCACTTACAACTTTATTTAACGCCTGTCGTGGCGCAAAGACACAAGCGTGCGATTGTAAACGCGACAGGTTGTAGGTTTGATTCCTACTCCAGGAAATGTAAAATTTAGTATTTTCACCCCAGGAAATGTAAAATTTAGTATTTTCATTTCTTGGGTTTGGTAACAAGGCAAAGCGTGGCGTTGAGTTCCGCCCCTCAACCCGCAATGCCTCAATTCGGCGGAAAGTGGGGAACGGAATTGTTGAAAGAGAATGGAGTGTCTTAACACTAGGTTCTCTGGTTCCCTCTGCCTACCCCGCTATATGCGGGATACAGCGTGAAGTTAAAAAAAGCTTTATTTGCGTTGACTTTATGATCCCTGCCACAAGATTAATATTTTTATCTTTCTTACTTTCGACTGCTGACTGACACGTAAAAAAAATCCGGGCTCAATACTGTCCTATACTCCCCACATGCCAATTTTTTATCCTTCTATGCCCAGTAGTTTCGGGTATGCGTTGTCTGTCAATCAAGTCAGTCACTCAGTGAATAACGAAAGTGTTGAATACATATTGATGATACCTATTTCAAAAGAAGGAAAACAATACATTTTTGGGCTACGTTAAGAGAATATATAGTAGAGGAATTGTAAAAATTGTTGACATACGATGAGAGTATGAATATACAAAAAGAAAAAAAATTGATTAAATTTTGAAAATAAACTATCCATGATTCTACAGAAAAGTATTTGACATTAACAGACCATTAAAAATATAATAAGAGATTATTGAAGGTCATCTATTAGGCCGGTCAAAATTAATACTTTAGACTTTGAGTTGAGTTCCGCCACTCAGCACGCAATGCCTCAATCCGGCGGAAAGTGGACAACGTAGTGTCTTAACACTAGGTTCTCAGGTTTCCTCTGCCTACCTTGCTATATACGGGATACAGCGTGAAGCTAAAAAAATCATCTTTCCGCTATGGTAAGAGAAAGCGCAGCGGAGTATTTCTACACTTAACAATGCCTTGAATTCGGGTGGGAAATGAAAAACGGAGTATCTTAACACTAGTTGCTAAAGTTAGTAGTAACTGGTGTCCCCGTTGACGCGTTAATAACGCGTCCTCGCAACGTATGTACATGTCATTTTATATAAACATAAATGTCAAGCCATGGTGATACAATAAAAGATACTATCATTTTTCTCTCCTTCGCCATATAAACATTGAGTGTGCCAAATTTCATGCTCCTCCGTCAGCGTAATTTTCGTAAAAAGGGGTACAAAGTTTTTCTTACACATATTAATATATAGATCATACAATTGACATTAATTTTATGGAATAATAGTTAAAAATATATTTCATTCTAGCATGTAGGCAAAGGCGCATTCCACTATCTAAGATTGTTTTTCGATCTTACTAATATAAAAGAGACGATACAAGTGGTGTTCAAGAAGGGCGCAAATAATAGACGTCTTCGTATTTGCAGCTTGCTAGTGGTTGTGAGCATTTTGTTCGGACCAATGCATGGTAAGGAATTTTCTTATTGTTCTATAATTCAATTACTGTTCATAATCTTTGAGAAAACCTTCAGGGATGGTAACAATAAGTTTTTTTATACGTAAAAAATCATAATTTCATCGATTATTCATTTCATTGATTTTATTTAAGTACAGTATAATGAAATCAAAAACGCACGGATACCATAAGTTTGTAATGTCGAAAATTAATTCAAAAAAAAGCAAAAAGAATTATATAAGGAAGTAGTAATAATTTAAAAAAAAAAACTTTTTTTAATAAAATACTCTATAAAGTCAAATTATTACGAATAACTCAAAAACTACTTGTCAGATAGAACTAAATTTAAATTAGACCACATCAGAAGCATTAACTATTATATAATATAAAAAAAAATCCAAAATTGGTTCAGTCAGTAAAAATATTTTTTTTTTTTTTTTTTTATTGATAACGGACGGCAAACGAGCAGAAGGACCACCTGATGGTAAGTGGTTACCTTCGCCCATAGACATCTACAACACCAGAGATGTTGTAGATGCGTTGCCAACCTAGAGGATACTGATGGAAGGGGGGACAATGTAGTAGACCACTATCAGAACCACCACATTTTGGGGAAAGGATGGGTGGGAAAGGGGAAAATCTGGCTTACATGCCATCGAACCGGAACACATCATAAGATATTTGGCGGTTCGTCTTTGACATGATAGTGGTCGCGAGCCAGTCGGAGGACGAACCTCCTACGAACCTTATGCGGTGACACAAAAAAAAATTCTTCTACTACTGGTTAAACAAATATAAAGTAGCTTGATGTGTACACATTTTAATTGGCTAAAAAGTTTGAACATGATATCCAAAGAATAACTTTAAATCATGCCAGTGCCTATAGAATCATTATTTTAAGTACATCTATAGTTCCAAATGATACAGGGAAAGTTAATCAGTACTTTAGTCTCTAATATTTGTACCAAAACTACAATACTAACATGGAAGATATAAATATATATATTATATATTTTTTAATTACATATGTATAACAAGGCAGAGCACGGCGTTGAGTTCCGCCACTCAGCACGCAATGTCTCAATTCGGCGGAAAGTGGGGAACGGAAATGATAAAAGAGAGCGGAGTGTTTTAACACTAGGTTCTCAGGTTCCCTCTGCCTACCCTGCTATATGCGGGATACAGCGTGAAGCTAAAAAAAAAGAAGTTATAATACTAAGAATTGTAATGTATATAATAATAAATGGTTCTTACATAGAATTATGAATTAAATTGAAAAATGCTAAGTAACTTATCGATTACCTAATTGTGTGAATCAAACGGTAATCGATTATTTTAACATCGATTACTAATTTTTATATAAATAATAATTTTAAATAAATGAATCATATTATGGTGAGTTATTAGGATTTTTTTTGACATCACCTTTTTTTTCACTATATTTATTAAGGAATAATATATAATATACTAGCTGTATCCCGAGACTTTGTTTCAATTTTAAAACTAAATTAAAATTCCTTGTCTTTCCCATTTTCGTAGGAGTTTAGAAAAATTCTCTCTTTGAAATGATATATTTTATTTATTTATTTTATTAAAAATTGGGAAACAAACAGCATTTACAACACATACAATTAGCACATACATATAAATAGATCATTAGCCAATTAAGTCTCCACTTATACATTGAACATGGAGTGAACAAAGAAAAAGAAAACAAAAGTGGACTACAAAGTTAAAAGAAAAAAGGCGTAGAGGCACAAGCGTGGGACTGTAAACGCGATAGGTTGTGGCTTCGATTCCCACTACAGGAAATGTAAAATTTAGTATTTTCATTTCTTGGGTTTGGTAACAAGGCAAAGCGCGGCGTTGAGTTCCGCCACTCAACACGCAATGCCTCAATTCGGCGGAAAGTGGGGAACGGAATTGTTGAAAGGGAATGGAGTGTCTTAACACTAGGTTCTCTGGTTCCCTCTGCCTACCCTGCTATATGCGGGTTACAGCGTGAAGTTCAAAATATATATATATTGTTTACGGAATAGCCTATTATTCTATTCTGGTGTACGAGCTATATAACTAAAATTTCTAGAGTTCCTGTTTAGTAGATTTTGCGTGAAAGAGTAACAAACATCCAATACTACCAAACTTTTACATTTATAATACAATTATTGATAGGACAACAGAATTATGACATTGACACTGGTTTAATGGCTTAAGGTTACCTAAGCTAGTATCTAACCAATTATTTTATCTGTATATTATCATAAAAAAATATTGACACACATAAAATGAAAATGCATACTTATCATGACAAGCATTTTTAAGTTTAAGCTTTATTAGCCAACTTCTAAAAAGAAGGAGGAATTCAATTCGAGTGTTTTTGTATATTCTGGCATAACTTTTTACCAGGAAAACTTTTTTTTATGATTCTCTTTTACTCGACTGTCAGAGGAGGGGTATGTTTTTCCTACGTATCATGTACGTATTGTTAGGTGGTAGGAGGTTCGTCCTCCGACTGGCTCGCGACCACTATCATGTCAAAGACGAACCGCCAAATATCTAATGATGTGTTCCGGTTCGATGGCATGTAAGCCAGATTTTCCCCTTTCCCACCCATCCGTTCCCCAAAATGTGGTGGTTCTGATAGTGGACTACTACATTGTTCCCCCTTCTGATAGTGGACTACTACATTGTCCCCCCTTCCATCAGTATCCTCTAGGTTGGCAACGCATCTACAACATCTCTGGTGTTGTAGATGTCTATGGGCGAAGGTAACCACTTACCATCAGGTGGTCCTTCTGCTCGTTTGCCGTCCGTTATCAATAAAAAAAAAAACAATTTTAATGATTCTTTTTTACTCGACTGTCAGAGGAGGGTTATGTTTTTCCTACGTATCATGTATGTTTGTAATATTCTTTATTACCTCATATCATCCAAACCCCTGGATCGATTTATGTAATTAAGGTGACGTTAGATAGGTATTCGTACTTCAAGTGTTTTTAGATATATGATGTGCTTTTAATTTAACATGGCGCCCCCCTAGAGGCAATTACGTCACGAATTAAAACAAAAAAAATCGTTGATGGGTACCGTGTGGGGAATCAAATACAAGGACATAATTAGCACATTTCAAATATATAACACATTACTAGCTTTTATAGCCTACTTTATTTGTATTTGTTTCTTAAATTTGAAGAATTGGTTCAGTCGGGTTTTTTATTCTTTATAATATTTATTATATGATAGGTAGTAGCAGACTACGATGTGGTCCCATATAAATTTAGTTAAGATATATGAGGAGAAGTTTTTGAGTTATTCGTAATAATTTTACTTTATTTGAAGTCGATTTACTTTTCTTATTAAAATCTTAATACCACAGAAGCATTTGACTTTAGTCAAGTTTTCTTTGTGTGTTATATGGCTGACTTTTTTTTCATCACTTAATCCTCCCATAAGTAAAACAATGCTAAGGCTTACTAATGTTTTAAAAGAATGTATATGCATATCGACTTATCAACCTATTCACATAAGGTAGCGATTTAATCTATTTATTATGATATAGAAATTGGTGACACTTACCTATGATGATGAAATAATTTTAACATAGTATATCTAAATTTTGATATCTATAATAATAATAATAATACCGCTTTGTGGGGGCCCATCTAGTGGGAGGCGAGTCACCGTCCGCTAAACTTTCAATTTGAGACTGTTGAAAAGGCGGACGTCCGGTAGTCTCAATCAATAGCCCAGTACTTAGTCCATCCAAACTCCATTCCATAGCCCTGTTTTAGTTTTCCATATGTTCCATAGCTCCTACGCATTGACCGGTGACCGTCTCTGAGCAATTGCCTATGGTTACTCAGAGATGGATCCCGGTCAATGCGTCAGATTAAAAAATATTGTTGTCTCAAAGGGGCCTCTACGTGTTGGACCTGTGTCCCCACGCAAGCCTTCCAAAGGACCGGGTTCCTTTGAACCCGAGAACTTATAATGAGATACAAATAATAATAATAATCCTTTATTGTACACCCATATTAATTACAAAAAAAGAGAAACATGAAACAAAAATAGTTAAATTGTACAAAAGGCGACCTTATCGCTATAACAGCTATCTCTTCCAGGCAACCTTAAGGCATAGGAAATAAAGGAAGGGAAACGGGGCTAAGGGCTAAGCTATCTATCTTAATAATCTAATTTCTGGACTACTTTAAATTAATCGCGTAATATATCAATTATAAATAATGACATAATCAGCTAAAACTATATATTTTTTTAGCATCACGCGGATAGGGTAGACAGAGGGTACCCGAGAATCTAGTGTTAAGACTTCCGTTTCCCACTTTCCACCGAATTGAGGTATTGCGTGCTGAATGGCGGAACTCGACGCCGCGATTTTGCTTTATTACCAGAGCGAGGAAATGAAAATACCAAGTATTCATTATTATAAATATTCAATATTTTCATTTCCTAGAGTGGAAATCGAACCCACAACCTGTCGCGTTTACAGTCGCACGTTTGTGCCTCTGCGCCGTGTATGGCCTAAAAATATTAATCTTTTTTTGAATTGTCATTATAATAAATATATTTTTGCAGGTGAACTGTCCATAATGTATATATCTACAAGATATAGATTCAATTGGGACGCGTTGAAATTCAGTATATTTCAAGCATATAACTTCATAACGCATACAGTTGGTAAGTGACAAAAGTTTTTTTTTTAAATTTTTATCTTAACAACTAGCATTAGAAAAACATTTTTAGAAAACGTACAACAAATTGAATGTAACCGGATTTGAACCCGCGCCCCTCAGAAAGAGTCCATGCCCTCTGAACACTAAGCCATAGGTCATATCCAGATACATTAAAATTCGCACGCTTGTTATAACTTATTGAAAAAAAAATGTTAAAATAGTCTTTGTCTTCTTCGCCGCGCTGTCTTATCAGAGCGGAGGCAAGAAAATAATGAAAAAGAAATGTAAAAGTTTATGAAGCTAAAAAAATAACCATTACCCCGAGTGGGAATCGAAGCCACAGCCAACCGTGTTTACTGTAACACGTTGTCCCACTGCGCCACGATGTTTTTAAATATTCTATTTTCTCATATATACATAAATATTAATTCTTATTAATTTTTAGGAACCATATTCTCAATTGTGGTATTTAGTAAGTATTTAAAATGGCATGACTCTATTCTGGGTATAATATCGACGGTGAGCAAGATTATGGCTTCCTTTGTGTACTGCTTCGCACCGAACGAAAGGATATTTTATATTGGTATGAATAATATTTTGTTGAATACTAGTGTCCTCGTTGACGCGTTAAAAACGCGTTGCCTAGCAACGAATATGTCACTTTATAGAAACATGCATGTCAAACCATGGTAGTGAGTGTAATATTTATTTTGTTAATTTAATATATATTTTATGCTTTATTTTAAAGATATTATTCTGCTTTTCTTCGCTATTATAAACTATAAGTGTGCTAAGTTTCATGCTCCTCCGTCCGTAAAATCTCTCTACGGAGATGTTAACAACAATCATTTGTTACACGCGTGTAAGAATTTAGACACAGATGGATAAGTCATGGCTTAGTGTCAAAGCACTTGGACTGATTCCAATAGGTGCGACTTCAAATCACGCTGCTATTAATTTTTTATACGCTTTCCAAAGACGTTTGACCGTTGATGTTTATTACGTATCTATCATCATATTATCGTTAAGCTATCAATATCATTGACATATTGTGTGCCATGACATTCATATATGAGTGCCAGTAACATTTTCCTGAGAACCATGGCACTCATATATGGTGCCAAGGTATGTTGTATACGTAGCCGTGGCATACGTATACAAATGTAAGCAGGAAGAACGTGGCCTCTTGGGTAAAATATTTTTTCATAAATAGCTGTGGCACACAATGTGTAAAACAAAATGTCATTAATTATCATTAAGCAATTAATGATAAATTAATGACATTTTTAAACATCAACTAGACGATGTCGGTGCATTCGACTAGATACTAGACGTATATTTGTTTTAGAGGACTGACGTTAATAAAGCTATCTTGTTTACACAAAACACGTTGAATGGAAAATATTCATTATACTTAATGAAACACATATGTATATGTATATACATACATGCTTCACGTTGTATCCCGCATATAGCAGGGTAGGCAAAGGGAACCTAGTGTTAAGACACTCCGTTCCCTACTTTCCGCTGAATTGAGGCATTGCGTGCTGAGTGGCGGGACTCAACGCTGCGCTTTGCCTTGTTACCAAACCCAGGTAATGAAAAATACCTTTTCCTGGAGAGGGAATCGAACCCACAACCTGTCGCGTTTACAGTCGCACGCTTGAGCCTCTTTTTGTACTTTAAATAATATTAAGATAGGTATTCAAAAATACTTCCTGAAACAGTTTTAATCCAAATATAAATATTATGTTCTATTATTATATTATTTTACTAGGACATTGTTTGACTATTCTTAGATATTTTGAGGTTTTATCTGTTACGGTCTTACTCAGAGACGCCGATTAATGTTTAATTGTACTTTAGAAACCATTATGACGAACAGGGAGAACATCTGACTGTAAACGGGTTGGTTGTGAATTCAATTCCCGTTTGGGGAAACAATTATATTTATTTTAATTTAGCGCAGTGCACAATGTCGCACAATGTCTCGAATTCTGTGGACAGCGGTAAACGGAATGCATTCACGCTAAGTTCTCGCTAACTACCATACTATGGCGGATAAAGCATAAATTATTAAGCATTTTTGAGCTATTGCAGTCGTCTGTCGTGGCGCAGATGCATGAGCGTGCAACTGTGAACGTGACAGGTTGTGGGTTCCATTCCCACTCCAAGAAATGAAAATTCTAAATAATATTTGGTATTTTTATTTCCTGTGTCCGGTAACAGGGTAAAACGTGGCGTTGAATTCCGCTGCTCAGCACACAATGCCTCAATCCGGTGGAAAGTGAGGAACGGAATTGTTGAAAGAGAACGGAGTGTGTTAACACTAGGTTGCTAGGTTCCCTCTGCCCACCCTGCTATAGCCTATAGCGTGAAGTTAAGCTATTGCAACCGTAATATAAAAAAATCAAATATTTTATATATTTAAATCAATGTCATGTTATATAACATAATATTGCAAATCAAATCTGGCACAGCGTGGACTAAACAAAGTCACTCATTTACAATTAAAATGTATGCAACATTGGTTAGAGCATCTAACATGTTATTAAGTTTAACACACATATACTGTACGTGTATAGTTTATGGTATTTTTTTTAGATTTACGCATTTATTGCATTTTTTCGTAACTTAACACCGCGTCTTGTCTTGATAGAGCAAGGCTATGTTACCAGAATGGTGGACGAAAATAATTTAAAGATGATTAAATATAATTATTACCCATGTATTTTTTTTAAATGGTATCGTGTAGTATTTATTTGCTATATAGCATGTAGTGTGAATGTTATAATTATATTTTTTTACAAAGGAAATCGACTTAAAATTAAATACACTACAAAATTCTTAACTAAATTTGAATGAATGGAACCACATCAGTTGCGCTAGCTGTCATATAACAAAATAATTATCAGAATTGCTTCACCTAATTTAAAAAGACGCCTGTCGTGACGCAGAGACTGTAAATGCGATAGGTTGTGGGTTCGATACCCATCTCAGGAAATGGATTTTTTCATTTCTTGGGTTTGGTAACAAGGCAAAGCGCGGCGTCGAGTTCCGCCACACACCACGCAATGCCTCAATTCGGTGGAAAATGGGGAACGGAGTGTCCTAACACTAGGTTCCCTCTGCCTACCCATGCGGGATACAGCGTGAAGCTATGTATGTATGTGGTAAAAAGTTATGCGGTAACATTCAAAAAATACAGTCAAATTAAAAACCTCTTCCATTTGAAATTGGTTAAAAACTTCGCGCTTTTTCCTGAATAGCAGGAACCTAGTATTAAAATACTTTTCTAAGTTCCGCCCGAAATCAAAACATGTGTAGTGAGTGGCGGAACTTAACGCCGTATTTTGTTTTAGCAGAGCGGAGAAATGACAACAATATTAAATATAATCATTTGTGCAAGTTATCGAACCCACAACCAATTACAAGCAGACGCTTTCCCACTGCGCAACTATGACGTCACTATGGACATTTCACATAACTACCGTATTACCGTATTATACGTTTTTGTTATTTTTACAGCACCTTTGGTAGACATTTTAAATGGGACATCATTACTGGCCTTGAGGTCTACAGTTTCAAAGCTGGTGGCAGCGAATGAATTTGGTAAGAAAAAGCATATACTAATCTCATTCACAGTCTTTCTCATAGTTTTTTTTCTCATACAACAGGATAGAACCTAGTGTTAAGACACTCCATTCTTCACTAGAATTGTAGACTGCTACATGTTATCTTACCAGAGCAGAAGAAAATGAAAATCATTTAAATATAGTCATTTCCTCAAGCGAAGATGGAAGTTATACAATTGCGTTTATACTTTGACGCAGCTTCACTGCACCACGATGACTTCAAGCGCGATAATTATGGGTTCGATCTTCATCCGCGAAAATGGCTAAGCTTAAACTATTTTGGGTGGTGTTGAGTACTGCCACTCAACACGTATTATGTAGAGACTGGGCGAAACGGAAAACGGAGTGCCCTGAGTAGATTCTCTTTGCCCACATAGCCACACACATAGCAGGGTTATGGTAAAGGGCGTGAAGTTAAAAAGAACTTATAATTCTGTCTGTATCTCGATTCTCACCTCAGAAGGCAAACATAACCTTAGCATAACCTTAACAAAAATAAACATAACCTTCTAATATTAATAACATTGATACTATGTAAAACAAGAAATTAGGTCAGCTTACATAAGTTATCCATGCACGTTACTTCTCATGAATATTATTAAGCGTCACCAAATATTTGGTATTCTAATTTCAAAGGAGCAGCATGTAAATTATTTCTTTCACTCCTTAATTTGCGTTCACTTTGTCTTGTGTTTACGCTTGTTTTGTAGTTAGTGAGATAAGTAGGGAGGAGATATGAAATACATAGTGTTAAGACACTCAGCACGCAATACCTCAATCTGGCGGAAAGTGGGGAACGGATTTGTTGAACGAGAACGGAGTGTCTTAACACTAGGTTCTCAGGTTCCCTCTGCCTACCCTGCTATATGCGGGATACAGCGTGAAGTTAAAAAAAAAAGACAATCTGTCCTCTAATTGCTACCTAAATGTGTAAAACATTTCGTGTCGAATGGAAGTCGTTTTACTAGATCGTGCAAATAAAAAAAAGCATCTTAAGGCAAATAAAGGCCTTTCTACTCTATAATTAGATATGATTAATATATGTTTGAATTGATATGATATAGTTTTTTTATATGGATACTCTTTGACATTTGCAACATAAAGGGTCCCCATTGCATTCAAAAAGAAACGTATGTAGCACAGCAAATACTTTTTATCGTGAAGCTTTTTTTCCCGCATAGCAAGGTAGCCAGGAAGAACATAGTGTAAAAACTTTCCGGTCTTCAATTTTCGCCCGAAATTGAAACATTGCGTGATGAGTAACGAAACACAACGCCGCTCGTTGTCTTGCCAGAGCAGAGAAATGTTAATAAATTAAAAAATAATCATGTCCCCGAGTGTTAATTGAATCCATAACCAATCGCATTTAGTATCAGATTCTGTTCTACTGCGGCACGAAGACCTCTATTTTTTTAGTTAAGTTTTTTTAACATCAATACACTACGTAGCATTTATAACCTAGAGTGAGTATGGGACTACCTGCAAAATGTTCGAAACTTCTAGTTTCAAAAAAAATGTATTTATGAATATTAAAATATACTCAATTAACTTGGTTAAAATAGCTTAATCCAATATATAAGTTAGAGGCCAGTTGTGGCGCAGAAGTACAAGCATGTGACTAAATGCGACTGGTTATGGGTTCGATTCCTACTCCAGGGAATGAAAATATTAAATATTTATAATAATTAATATTTAGTATTTTCTTTTCCTCGCTCTGGTAGCTAGGCAAAGCGCGGCATTGAGTACCGCCACTTCGCACGCAATGCTTTAATTCGGCGGAAAGTGGGGAACGAAAATCATAAAAAAGAACGGAGTGTCTTAACACTAGGTTCGCGGGTTCCCTCTGCCTACCCTGCTATGTACGGGATACAGCGTGAAGTGAAACATATAACTTAGAAGTTATGTACCCATTGCATTCAAAAACGACATATTGCACAACAATGCTGTAATAATTAATAAAGAAAAATATAACATGATATAATTATATAAAAAACACAAACAATACAATAGTTAAGTAGCATGTTACGACAGTTCCTACTGATCTTATGGTAATATAGAGTAATAAAGATAGTCTATATACATAAGAGGCAAGTCTTAGCCAAAGGTAAAGTCGTTTAATTATGAAATAATTACTTATCTTGTATATTTATGTATTAAAATTGTATTTATTTAAGTCTGTGTTTTTTTTTATAACATGTTATATATTAGGGAATTATAGAATCAAAAATATACTGTGGGACGTTATGCATTTTGTATGTGCGTGATTGAGCTCAATAGTAATGGATTCAAAAAGTTTATTTATTGCGTGCGTGCTGTAAACGCGACAGGTTGTGGGTTCGGTTCCCACTCTAGGAAATGAAGTATTTTCATTTTCTGGGTTTGGTAACAAGGCAAAGCGCGGCGTTGAGTTCCGCCACTCAGCACGTAATGCCTCAATCTGGCGGAAAGTGGGGAACGGAATTGTTGAAAGAGAACGGAGTATCTTAACACTAGGTTTTTAGGTTCCCTCTGCCTACCCTGCTATATACGGGATACAGCGTGAAGTTAAAAAAAAAACTTATTTATAGTGCCTTTAAAGTTTAACTATATTTATGTAACACTTTTTCAATTTTCTAGACAAAGCAAGGCCATAGCGCATTGGGACAGCGTCTTATTGTAAACGCGACTAATCGTGGGTTCGATTCCCATTCGGGAGAATGATTATTTTTAAATTATTTTCTTTTCTCCGCTATGATAAGACAAAGTTCATTGATTTGCCGCGCATTGTCACCTAAAATGTAATGTAATGTGAATTCAGATGGAAAACGACAAACGGAGTGTCTCGACACTAGGTTCACTGTGATTATTCGGCTATGCGGGATAAAGCGTAGTGGATGTTTAACTGACAGACAGCGCACCGCCAAAAGTACTAGTCGCAGAAAGCAGAAAATTACCATGTAGGTTTCTTAAAGGGTATCTGTCTGTAAGAAAACACTAGAAACGCATTACTACGGACTACTACATTATCCTCCCCTTCCGTCTCTATCCTCTAGGTTGGCAACACATCTACACCACCATAGATGTTGTAGATGCGTTGC
>JAKGSA010001375.1:51501-65502 GCA_033558755.1 Philaethria dido
AAGTTTTGCTACAGAAATATACTAGCATAAAAATTACCTAATGCTAATAAAACAATAAAATAATTAGACTATATATAATTGGAACTACAAATTCATTATTTAACGGACTTCAAAAAAAGTTATCAATTTGATTTTTTTTATTTATGTTACCACATAACTTTTACTTTGTCGAGACACCTCGTTCTCTGCTTTCCGCCCGAATTTGAGACATTACGTGTAAAGTGGCGGAACTCTACGCCGCGCTTAGTCTTACCAGAGCGAAGAAATGAAAATAATTTATATATAATCATTCCTCCGAATGGAAATCGAACCAACAACCAATTGCGTTTTTAGTCAGACGCAGTCTACTGCGTCACTATGACCTCTACAATTCACGATAAGTATCTGGTGTTATATAATGTAGTAAGTGTTTATCTTTTATTTATTTTTTAAGGCTAGTCTCTACTGTAAACGCGACAGGTTGCGGGTTCGATTCCCACTCCAGAAAATAAAAGAAATAAAATATTTATAATAATTAATAATAAATATTTTCATTTCCTCGCTCTGGTAACAAGATAAAGCGCGGCGTTAAGCTCCACCACTCACACAATGCCTCAATTCGGCGAAAAGTAAGGAAACTTAATAGAACGGAGTGTCTTAACACTAGGTTCTCAAGTTCCCTCTGCCTACTCTGCTACGTGCAGGATACAGCGTGAAGCTAAAAAAATTGTTTTTCTTTGTCTTATTCAAGTTATATACTAAAATTAAGCTTTGTTGCAGCACCATTGCTCGAGATTCTAAATGGTACATCGTTTATTGCTATGCGGTCGATTGCGTCGAAACTCGTCAGCGGAGAGGAATTTGGTAAATATATTTGTATTTCAAAATTATTCATAGATATACCTATAGTTGCATTTCTCTATTCTTAGTTAGAATGCGTAGAGATAAATCACTCTGAGATTTTTTAGGCTTTTGTGGACATGTTTGACAAATTATTGGTTATATAGTACTGAGTGTTGTGATCGATTCAGAAAAAAACGTAAAGGATTTTTTTTTATTTTCTGTAGTAGGTAGTGTTCGCTAGTAACAGGTGACCCGGTATTATAACACTTTGTGTCAGATGACACCAAGAAAGTCTAAGTCACATAATTTTATTCAAAAGAAATTGCATACATCATTTTTTGAACGTCATATAATTTAATGCCAGTTGACTAAAGTCAATGCCTCACACTTGTGAATAATTAAGGTATTAACGAAAAAAACTGACTTCAAGCAATACGCACAAAAAATACAACAATTACGAATATCTCAAAAACTACTCACCAAATTTTAATTAAATTTAAATGGGATCACATCAGAAGCTATCATATTAAAAAAATCATCAAAACTATAACCCTGTATAAAGATATGTAACACCCATAAAAAAATATTGTCGAATTAATAACCTCTTTTTTTGAAGTCTGCATAGAGCAGGGTAGGCAGAGGAACCTAGTGTTAAGACACTTCGCTCTCCACTTTCCGCCGAATTGAGGCATTTCGTGTTGAGTCGCGGAACTCAACGCCGCGCTTTGCCTTGTTACCAAACCCAGGAAATGAAAATACTACATTTCTAAATAATACTAATCTTTTAAATGTTAATATATGAAATATACTCCATTTTAATCTCTAAATTGTATTTCTTTTATCCCCAGGCAAAGTAAATTCACTATTCGGTCTAGTAGAAGCAATGACGCCGATAGTGTACGGGCCGCTCTACTCCCGGACGTATGTGGCCACGTTGAATATACTCCCCGGGGCGGTGTTCCTTCTCGGTGCACCACCGTACCGCTGTAATTATACTTGGGTGAGAATTTGTTAGAATTACATACAATTTGATGAATGTGAGGAGCTAATGAATGTTATATATGTTTGATTATTTGTTTTGTGGCTGAGAACTGTAGGTTATCGAAAGAATTTGTATGGGAATTGAAAAGCGCCCTTACCGTGCGTAAGGGGAACTAAAGTTTTGCCATACAAATGCTGATAACGTGATACGAATACTTTGTGGCAAATTTTCGTGCTTGCCCTTACTGAGCCGAAAAGAATTTTAAATTGTAAAGAAATACAATTTCACGTGCTCTTCCTGTATAATATGGTAGTGAAAGACAGGTAACTGCAGTGATTAGACACTTATTTTCCGCCGGAAATAGAGGTCGTTGTGTGTTATGATTAAACTCCCGGCGCGATTTTTCTTACTGACGACCGCGAAATGAAAATAAATTAAACATAGTCTACACTAGGGTTCCTCTGCCTACCCTGCTATATGCGGATACAGTTAGAAGCTATGTACATGTATGTATAATCATTCTCTTCTAAATAGGTATCGAACCCACAACCAATCGTGTTTTAATTAGCTGTGCCACTGCACCATGAGATGGCATTTTTAATTATTCTTAAGTGGAGAAAACCCGATAACGTAAACAATTCTTGTGTGCATTAAATTTGTATTTTCTTCGTTGGTTTGGTGAAAATTAACAGGTCATCCTGTAATAATGAATAAAGACGCATACATAATAATAATGAAGTTGCTGTACAAACACATACACACGCTTGAATACATACATGTATGTATGTACACTCACACGCACAGACACACGCACACATACATTTGTTCCTATTATGTGCTCGTTACGTAATATATGTTTGATTAAATTGTTAAGTGATAAGATTATTCGATTATAATTGTTTACAGTTGGTTGTACTTCGAGCATAAAAAGGATAGAAAAGTTGCAGCGAATCCCACCTAAGTGATTACTACTGTTTACAGTGAATAAAAATAATGAAAATATTATTCTGACTAGTGTCCCCGGTAACGCGTTAATAACGCGCTGTCTTTAGCAATGTATATGTCACTTTATGTAAATATGACTGTCAAATGGTATGACATTTATTTTATTAAAAAAAAATAGTATTCTGCACTCCTTTTCTATAATCTATAATTATGCCAAATGTCATGTCCCTAAAACGGAGTACAAAGTTTTTGCTTCACATGTTTATATATTAGGTAAAAAACTTTATAAATGCTAATAATTTTTCACAAAATTTTTGCAAATTCTGAAATATGAAGAACAAATTGCTATATAGAAACCGTGGATAACCACAAGCAAAGTCAATTTTTTTTTGAACAAGCTAAAAACAAAGTGACTTTGTTTAAATTTGTGACGTTAGTGACTTTGTTAATGAACAAATAAATATATATTTAATGAAATTAAAAATAATAAATATAATATAAAATATTGTGTTGAAATGCTCATTTTATAAATATAACTACAATATCTATGTTTATTATTTAAGTGTAATTTTTCACTTTGTATAAGTTTTTATAAAAAAAAATAAATAAATATATTTTATTTGTTTTATTTTGATTTCCTATTTTTTATCTGCATTAGGTTTTATTTTATTTACATACATACATACATAGCTTCACGCTGTACCCCGCATATAGCAGGGTAGGCAGAGGGAACCTAGTGTTAAGACACTCCGTTCCCCACTTTCCGCCGAATTGAGGCTATTGCGTGCTGAGTGGCGGAACTCAACGCCGCGCTTTGCCTTGTTACCAAACCCGGGAAATGAAAAAATCCATTTTCTGGAGTGGAAATCGAATCTTCAACCTGTCGCGTTAACAGTCGCATGCTTGTGCCTCTGCGCCACGACAGGCGTTATTATTTTATTTAAATAACATAAAAGCAAAAATACTGATAAAACTTAAACTAGAAAATATGTCTTGTAGCTGTATGCTGTATTCTGCGCATAGCAGAATAGGCAAAAGGAACCTAAGAACCTAGTATTAAGACACTCCGTTCTCTTAAGATTCCCGTTCCCCACTTTCAGTCGAATTGAGGCATTGTGTGCTGAGTGACGGATCTCAACGCCGCACTTGGCCTTGTTATTTGCTATTAAAAACACATGCAAAAATATGCTTTTTATACTTATCAACTTATCCACGCCTGATATAAATTGTGATTATAATTTTCTTATAAAAATGTATTTATGTATATAACATACATATACGAGTACATGTGCCTTTTTATTAGTTCTTCATACTTCCATTATTTTTCTGTCCACTTTAGTTAATCGCTAGTTTTATGATTCCATCATATTGAATAACAGACTAGAAGTGTATTTAAGGAAAAGATTAGCTAAAATGACAAATAATTATTTTGTTATCACATCACATCATTGTGAACAATAACATCTAATACAAACAACAATTATCAGTAAGATAAATACAATAAAATGACATGTGACAATAGTGAGTGATGTGTAAAAAGTAAACATAATTTTGCAAATAATTAAGATTTTAATAAAAAAAGAAAACAGAGTTCATATAAAATGTACTAAAAAGTAACATTATTACGAATATCTCAAAAACTAATTGTCTTAACTAAATTTAAATGAGACCACATCAGAAGCAGTAGCTATCGTTTAAAAAAACCGCCCAGTTGTGGAGCAGAGGTATGCGACTGTAAACATGACAGGTTGTGGGTTCGATTCCATTTTTTTCGGAATGGAAATTTTAAGAGAACAGAGAGTCTATACACTAGGTTCTCAGTTGCCCCCTGCTTGAAGATACTGTGTGCGTGAAGCTGAAAAAGATTAATAAAAATATCAAAATCGCTTACCCAATAAAAGGCTATGCAGTAACACATAAAATACAATCTAATTGAGAACTTCCTCCTAGTGTAGTCGGTTAATGATGATACATTCGAATTTACGCACATTAATGTATCCACATAAAGACAAGCCTTAACGCATATTTTAAATGACCCCCTACACTTGGGTGGTAAGTTTCGGGCATTGCCTCGAGTTCCTCTCCTTGCAAAGAGATAGGTCTGACACTCGTCGCCATTCGAGGAAATGGTATATTTAATTTATTTCGCTCTGGTAACACAAAGTACGGCGTTAGGTTCCGCCGTTCAATACTCATCGTCTAAATTACCCGCAGCAAGTGGAAAACAAAGTGTCTTGACACTAGACCCTCTGCTATACGGGAAAACTATAAAGATCTAAAAAATTCTGCCTATTAAAAATACACTCAAACACAAACTGTGCCACTTTTTTATATTTTTTTATCTTAAAATTTATATTTCATTCTGTATAATTATATTAGCAGAGCTTAATTATTATGCCTCCGTGCACTCCTTAGAGTTGTTAGCTCAAGTCTTATTGACACTACTGGTAACAATGTTTGATATAAAATACGAGATATTTATAGCGACTTATGTATCGTTATGTGGAGGACGGAGTGTCATGACACTCCGTTCTCTATGACTACATAAAAAAAGATAAAGCTAAAAACTTGATATAAAATAATCATTTATATAATGGTTAAATTACCTTCCTTCATTAACTGAAGCCTATGTGTCATTTTCACATATAAGCTATATTACTGCAAAGTTTCATCTAAATCGGTTCAGTAGTTTTTGTCTGAAAGAGTAACAAACATACATCCTCTAAAATTTTCGAATATATTATTTTAGTACATTTACTTTCATCTTTTATAGAATAAGAAAGTTTAAAAATAGTATTATACAAGGCTGTCAAGAAAATCCTAAGAGCAGGTTCAATTCTCGGTTGAAGTAAATGCTTAAATTATAACTTTTCATCTAAACGATTGTTTATAGGAATAAAGCATAACTGGAGCAACAACTCGTCTAAAACAGATTACGGCGTTAAGTTCCATAACTCAACATGCAATGTCTTGATTTCATGGAGAACGGAATTTCTTATTACTTGGTACTCTATAACTACTCTGCAGAAAAAAGCTCATGTATTATGTAATGGAAACCAGCAATTTAATTTAACAATACAAAGAAATATTTTAGATATTATTTAGTTTAAGCTACGAGATTTTATTTGTGTTGTACTCACGTACAACTAATAGAATTTTAATTGAATACTCCCAACTACTTCACAATAGAGAATATTTTTATATGGCACAAGTAAACTATTTATATCCGGCGGAAGAGGAGTGGGGAGAAGAGAGCAGGTGTCTTAACTTGGGACCTCCCATCTGCCTACCCTGCCTATGGGATACAGCACGTGAAATAAAAAAAGAAAAAACAAAACTATTTACAAAATAAAGTCAAAAACGATTAGACTTGAACGGATTTCGATAAAATTTTACAGTAATATAGCTTGCATAATTCCAGAATAATAACATAGGCTATTGTCCGTTAAATCTGGTAGTATTGTTGGTGAAAAGATTAAATAAGTTCAGGGGCGTTTCAAGTGGGGAACAAAATGTTAAAAGAGAAGGGGGTGTCTTAACTTTTCTAGGTTCTCTGGTTTCTGCCCTACCCCTGCTGTGTGTGGGATACAACCTGAGAGTTACGAGGTACTGTACATCTTGCAGTTATTACTATAAGAATATAGGATAAGTGAGGAACAGGTGTGTGTCTTAACACTAGGTTCCCTCACACCCGACCCTGCTATATGCAGGATACAGTGTGGCCAGAAGCTATGCTTATGTATGTAAGGCTATAGGAGAAAATATTAAACTACTAACATTATGGAGTTATAAGAAGAATAATGAGCAGTGGAACAAAAAACTATATAAAAGGTTGTTAAAGAAATTTACATCAGGCACAAATCAAAATCTCATAGAATAATTATATTATTTATTTATGGCTTTAAGTCTGTATCCCGCACATAGCAGATTAGCAGACAGAGGGAACCAGTGAACCCCCGTGATAAGACGCTCCGTTCTCTTTAACATTTCCGTTCGCCACTATCCGTCAGATTGAGGCATTGCCGTGCTGAATGACGGAACTCAGCACGCGCTTTGCCTTGTTTTAATTATATAATTTCTAAACAACTATTCTACATTATATAGTTATATTATGTACATTAATATTTATTACTAGTGTCCCCGTTGACGCGTTAACAACGCGTTTAGCGTATACGTAACTTTTTATAAACATAGACGATCTGGCTCATGAAGTAGTGCGTGCTGTACATTTATTTATTAATTAAATATGTTTTTATGCACTATTTACGTGATTCTGCACTCTTTAGCTATATAAACTAGAAGTGTGCCAAGTTTCATGCTCCTCCGTCCGCGTAATTTTTCGTAAAAGAATTTAAAAATTTTGCTTCCGTATATAGCGGTTCCGCCATAACGCGCAGTCTTGAATTAGGAAGGAGAAAGCGGCGAAACAAGCTACCCTGCTATACGGGATCTTATCTCTATTAGTTAGAGAGGAGCAGTGAAGGTGGCAGACTCTCCGTGAAACTGCTTTCTAGCAAATTATAATTTGAATTTACATGCAGCCACATGGCACCACTGTATCCATATATAGCAGGTAGGCAGAGGAACCTAGAGTTAAGATTTTTCCGTTTAATTACCACGGATTTAGGCATTGCGCGCTAAGTGGCGGAACTCAGGCCCCCTTTCTGCCTCCCAGGCAGGAAAGATTCCATTTCTGGATTGGGGAGAGCCACAACCTGTCGCGTTGACAGTCACTTGCAGCGTACTCTGCGCCACGACATGCGTTATAATACAATTACTAACTGCTAATATCTATAGACAGTACTCAAGAGACCGTGAGAGATACCTAAAGTATTTTATATAGATATAGGTAGGTAGGTAAATGAATCTGCAGGAATGCTCATTAGGCGTCTGCGACGGGCGTCTTGCTTCATAATCAAGGAGTTATGGAACCGAGCACTGTTGACTCCGCCTTAATAGAAAAGTGAACGATTCGAATAGAGTTCATTTATTCTGTGAGAGAAATGTTTATAATAATAACGTGTTTGATCGTTTTTGTCTGTACTTGTAAGGATTATAAAGTTATGATCTTGGGATCGCCTGTGCGCCACGACAGGTGACGTTTCAGTTAATAGTTCGATTCCAACTCCCGAAATGTTAGTCTTTTTGTTTTTCCTGGGTTTGTGCTTTGAGCAAGGATGCAGCAAGTTTCACCACTCAGCAATGCCTCAATTCTGAAGCGGAAAGTGGGAACAAGAATCTTTGGGTTAAATTACAGAAAAAGAGATTCAAATCTATTTTGCTTGAGCGTTTTCATTTTTTTATCGTGAATAGTAACAAAATGTACCAAGGCAATGGAAATAAGACATTAATTATCATAGCCTAAGAAAATGTTCGACATGTCACTCTACTCTCCTTTGCTCGTTTGAACATTCAAACGTTATTTATTACTGTTTAGACATCCGCAAATCTAGTTGAGTTAAGTAGATGTCTAAACAGTAAAATTCTAATTTACTGAAAAAGTTTCATTAAGATTCGTTCAGCAGTTTTGGCATAAAAGAATAAGAAACATGCTTCTCACAAATTTTACCAATTATAATCACACTAGCTGTTGCCGGCGGTATTTTTTTTTTTTTTTTTTTTTTTTTTATTGGATAACGGATGGCAAACAAGCAGAAGGACCACCTGATGGTAAGTGGTTACCTTCGCCCATGAACATCTACAACACCAGAGATGTTGTAAATGCGTTGCCAACCTAGAGGATACAGATGGAAGGGGAGGACAATGTAGTAGTCCGCTATCGGAACCACCACATTTTGCGGAAAGGATGGGTGGGAAAGGGGAAAAGCTGGCTTACATGCCATCGAACCGGAACACATCATAAGATATTTGGCGGTTCGTCTTTGACATGATAGTGGTCGCGAGCCAGACGGAGGACGAACCTCCTACCACCTAACATAAAGACACATTTCGCGTGGTAAATAACAGTCCACACTACATACTACAGTGTATAGTATATATATGCGTTATTTTGAAAGCTTTAAAGTAGCTAGATTCAATTTTTTTTGATGAACAATCATATCTGTCTAAATATATTTTTAATAACCTTTACCTTTTTAATACGTCTAAGAATATCTATACAAAGTTTCATGATAATTGGTTGAGTATATATGGCGTGAAAGGGTAACAAACAAACTTATATTCACTTTTATAATATTAGTAGAGATACCTACATCAATTTTTTACGGGGAAATAAATTTTTTCACAAAAACATTAAAAGCATTTTTAGCGTTTACCTTCACAGGAACTACTGCATGGATTTAGATCCAAACTGACATAATTATTAGTCCAAAGGAGGGTCAACATTCAGCGTATCTTTTATCTTGGAAAAGGCAAAGGCTTCTGCGTATTATGCCATAGTGGCTTTGTATGAAAATTCTCTTTGTGCTACGCTATAAAGTTGATGTATGTCGAAAAAAAAATTGCACGTTTAAATTTTTTTTTAAATTATTAAAGTGACAAAGAGGTCTTATAATATATGTAATTTATTATTTTAAAGTAAACGTTCATATTCAGGCCTATTGTGGCCCAGAGGCACAAACGTGCGCCTCTAAACGTGACAAGTTGTCGGTTCGATTCCCACTCCATTCCCATGTCTCTCTAATCGGAAATCTTAAGAGAACGGAGCGTCTTAACACTAGGTTCACAGGTTTCCTTTGTCTACCCTGCTATATACGGGATACAATGCGAAGTTAAAAAAAAATATATATTAATAAATATAATTTTAATTAAAGGTTCACGCTTTTAATACACATCATCCTTCTTTCCATTTTTTCTACCTGAATTAAATACATCACATATTGAACAGCAGAGCTTAACGCCGCCTTTGTCTGAATGAAAAAAATAAAATAATTCAAATATAATCATTCTCCCTATAGAAAATCGAACTCAGAACGAATCGCTGTTACAATAAAAGGGATTCAATACACAAATCTAACAAATCTCAAATTTGATAAACAGAACAGGAGTGATCATTAAATAGTATCAATATTGTCACATGTACGCTCGCTGTCGCTAAAATTACGATCTACAATGCAAATAGCAGCGCATTTTAATGATAACAGAGTGCATTAGCTGCAGCAAATATTCAGTGAAATATGCAATTAGTCACGATATGGCCATTTATTTATTAATTTGTTTAAACATTTGTAAAGTTTTGATTTGTTTTACATAAAGTTGTGTTTAATTTTAATTGGAGAGGTTATGATTCATTGGAACAGCGTAAACTTGATGGTTGCAGGTTCGATCACCATTCGCGGGATTAATTATATTTCAATTATTTCTGTTTTCCCACTCTGGTACAAAATTTTGCCACCTTAACACGCAATATTTCGAAGACAGGTATAGGCGGAGGACGATGTGTTTGATAATAAATTTTCTCTGCATAACCCTTTAAGAAGATAAAGAAAATCATACATAAATAAATTGATTTGAATCTGAGTTTCTTATATGATATCCTAGAGCTACGGCTAATTAAGCTAAACAATCATATATCGCCATACAAATATTTCTATATCGTTGTTATTATTTGTGTTGCTAGCATCTCTTTAGCACCATTTTTACAATGAAACATTTAATAAGAAAACAATTATTTACTTAATCATAAAAATAAATAACAATCAACCTCAAAGGTAAGTAAAACAACATTTTCAAACAATTATATGCAAAACAATTGAAAATTAAATCAATTTCAACCATCCATATTAATCTTACGTTATTTGTCACTCCCCTCATATTATCTTATAGAATAATTTCACTTGGCATTCCTTATAAAATGAACGACACACGACCCCCAAGTATCACCACACGACACTAAACCTTTATTATTTTGCTTTATTAATTTTAAGGCATCATTATATCTCCCCTTTTAATTACGTTTAGTGAATAAGCGAAAATTACCTTTTGTTTTATTCGAAAAGCTCTTTATGTTAGGCGACTCGCGACTTAATGAGGTTTACAAAATTTAAAGGCAGTTTTGAAAATAATTAACGATCTCCGCTGAGTGATGCGAGGTTTTGTTTGTGGGCGTGTTTGTACAGCGCTGTGTCATCACATGTCTTTGAGGAAGTAAGGGTGAAAGGGACTGGTGGACTTTATTTTTCAAGTTATAATTCTTTTGGCGCGTTAGGGAAACATGATAAGAGTTCATTTTCACGAATAAACGACACCATGAGTTTTGCCAAAACATTTCTTATTTAATGTGCATAACTATTGTTTATTGTACGACGGTCGATGGAGCGGACACGTCTTAGCGTGGAGACCGCGTTTAGGCAAACGTAGTTTAGGACGGCCTGCAGCACGATAGATAGACGATTTAAAGAAGGTGGTTAGCAGCGGATGGATGTGAGTTGCCCAGGATCGGGATGGTTCGCGCTCTATGAGGCAGGCTTACGTTCAACAGTGGACGGCTGCAAGATGAAAAAAAAAACATATTGTTTTATGATATTTAAATATCTATTTAAATAAAGTTTATTTAACTAGTTTATGAGTTATAAGAAATTTGCTTTTAATACATTAAACACCTTTTTTTCTATTATTAGCGTCGGCTTTTCTATAAAATTTTAAGAATAATTTTATTTTGGTACGCCAAAGAAGTACTTAATACGTGCTTATCTATTTAAGTACGCACACACATACGTTTTTTTTAATATTTTGAATCATAATTTATAGTAGACAACGGAATCTCCTGACGTCCTGACCCGTTCATTACGCATATCTTCAAAATGAAAAGTGAAGAAGGGTGTGTCTTAACACTAGACTTTCTCCGCCTACCCTACTATGCGAAAGAAAAAACGTGAAGCATGAAACTGAAAAGTCTATAAGCCCTTTCAACTTAATAGCCAATCTGACCTCACCCTAAGGGTCTCAAAGAAAACTTCGTCTGAATCGAGATTAAATATTGTATTAAATATAATACAATTAACCAAACATTTAATATTATTAGGCGATGTCTATAGTCAGTTATTTTCTTAACTGGTCCAACATTTTCGGTTATCAAAATTAAAGAAATAAATTTAACTACTTTGCATAAATAATGCTTAATAATTTAGATTTTAACAAAAAAGTATGCTAACATCAAATAAAATGAACTAAAAATTACAATACTACATACATACGTAGCTTCACGCTGTATCCCGCATATAGCAGGGTAGGCAGAGGGAACCTAGTGTTAAAACACTCCGTTCCCCACTTACCGCCGAATTGAGGCATTACGTGCTGAGTGGCGGAACTCAACGCCGTGCTTTGCCTTGATTGAAAAGTTCCATTTCTTGGAGTGGGAATCGAACCCACAACTTGTCGCGTTTACAGTCACACGCTTGTGCCTCTGCGCCACGACAGGCGTTCAATATTACGCATAACTTAAAAACTACTCATCAGATTATAACCATGAATGGGACCACATTTCATCAAAATTGGTTCCTCAATTTTTGGAAATTAGCACTAAAAACAGTGTTTTATATACAGTTCTGACAAGGCCGACGAATGGCTTGGTTTTAGCCAGTTTCGGTCTTCGATAATCGTGAATTTTCAGGCGTCGGTTACTTTCGGGTTGTTTTGCTTGTGGATGGCGATTTACAAACTCATTCGGATCAACATACCTCGTTAATCTCAATAATTATTAACTCCATTCATTCAATTTCAAAAACCAATTTTTTACATTTCGTACCAAAAAATAATTGAAACTGAGCTGTAGAAGTATATGTGATCTACAACTATTACTTAAAAATATACTATTGCTATGTTTTTCATATAAAAGCAAGCAAGCAGTTTCACGATTTATGCCGCATAGTAAGGTAATCAAATTAAACTTAGTGGAAACATCATTCTCGGCTTTCCTCCCGAGTTTACATTAGGGAATTTCTAAATTATTCCCCAGAGTGAGAATTGAACCCACAACAAATCACGTTTAGTCAGATGCTGTCCCACTGCGCCACGATGTCCTCTTTTTTATATAAAATTGTAAAATTCATATATAAATACGATTACAAATTAAACTCATAAAATACAGCTTTAAAAATACTATGAGTCCAAATAACTATTGTTTTTATATTTATACAGGATTTGAGTAATGAAAATTATGTATTCTGGATATTTTATAACAATTATTTAGCGGCGTTGAGTTCCACCACTCAACACGCAATGCCTCAATTTTGGCGGAAAGTGGGGAACGGAATTGCTCAAGAGAACGGAGCGTCTTATCAATAGGCCTCAGGTTCCCTCTGCCCACCCTGCTATATGCGGGATACAGCGTGAATTTAAAAAAGTTAATCATAATTAATACCATTAAATGTACTTTTAAACTTAGAGTTTTAGAAGAGTTAGAGGAACTCATTTAACTTTTATATTGATTGAAGTAAAAATCATAAGAATTATAAAATATCTTTATATATAATATATATCTACTACTTGAATTACAGAAGTTACTTTTAGGGAACTATTATATGCAATTATAGTTTATTTAATATACTTTTTTATTTATATATATATATATATATATATATATATATATATATATATATATATATTACACATGCAAAATATTTTAATTCTATTTATTTTTATATATTTTATTATAAATATTTAATTTTATAATTTTACATTACAAATGACGAACGTGACGAGACCGGCAGGCGCAGTTACGTTGACATTATTCGGCGACTCAACCACATAATAATATTTTCTTGTAGTTATAACAATTATAAAAACTAGACGTTACGCGCTTTACGACTGCGCTAGCTTGTTATCCCTTTGTTCTCTAAATTATCCATTACTGTGATCGTCATTTATCTTTTTGTTCGTTCGTTATATTCATGTACATTCTTGTGATCGTGTGCTTCGTCTTATATTTTACGATATATGTACTCTTTGTTACGTGTACGTTATAATACAAGTGGTGTTGAAATACAAGGACATATTAACCGTGAGTAGACATTTTTATTACTACGGACCTACATCAACACAGAATACAGAATTAGTTAATATATGCGGGTAAACTGTTTTTAAATACGCTAATGTGGCCTCCTTTGATAAATACATGATATCTATAAGTAAATGTCTTAAGAAATTGCCTAGTTAATAAAAAAGAGTAAAAAAGTAGTAGTAAGCGCCTGTCGCGGCGCAGAGGCACAAGCGTGTACTGTAAACGCGACGGGTTGTGCGTTACATATTGTTAAAGATTACGATCATTTAAAGTAAAAATCGTGATCCTTTGA